>JAQQSK010017822.1:0-10000 GCA_028658325.1 Potorous gilbertii | reverse complement strand
CCCCCCCCCCCCCCCCCCCCGCTGTTTTTTCTTCATTGCCTCCTGCCCCCACGGCCCATTCCTGGGCCTCTCCCGCGGCCCCGCCCCTCCCCGTCCCACGGTGCGGCCTACGTGGGCCTCCTCCGCCCGCGGGGCACGTGGTGCTCGGTTTGGTTTTCCTCGTGGGCGGTTCCACCGCTCTCATGGGCCGAAGGCTCCGCTTACGGCCCCGCGGCCCCGCCCACACTTGGGCGCGTGCCCTTGACGGCGGCCCCGGCTCCGGCCCCGCTCCCCCGGCCTCCGGCCCTCGGCCCGCTGCCCCACGCCGGGCTCACACGGCGGCGGCCCTCGCAGTAAACACCGCCCCCCCCCCCCCCCCGAGGCCCCGGGTCTGCCTCCTTAACCCCAAGGTCTCGGACGCTGCGCCCCAAGGTGCGGGGCCCTGGGCTCCCAAGGCCGGCCGGGGCGTCTCCTCGGCTCCCCTCTCTCTCACTCCCGGGCGCAGCGAACCCCGAAGGAGGCCGTGGGGGCGGGGGTGGCGGGAAAGGGCCGGCGGAACTCTCGCGAGAAGGAACGGTCGCCTTGGGAACCGCGACGCGTCCCGGAAAGATGGAGCGCTGGGAGGCGGACGGGCCGCGGGGCGCTGCCGGCCCCTCGGACTCCTGGGTACCCCGGGCGCAGCCGAGGAGGGGGGTCGGGGGTGTGGGGGGACCTGGCGGGGGGGACCCCGCGGCATCGCGTCTGAAGGGGGCCTGTCTTGTTTCAGAGGTGGGACCCCGCCGGGAGCGCGAAGCAGCTGAGAGACCTTCGGAGCAAGGAGGGGGAGTACCTGTAAGAAGCGAGCGGCGGGGGGCCGGGGGGCCGGGGGGGCCGCTTCTTGTCGTCCTTTGGCTTCCCGTTTTTCTCTCCCTCTCCATCCGCCCGCCCTCCCTCGGCCGTCTCTTTCTTTCACAGTTGAGAACTTTAATCCATAAACATTTATGAAGCGCTTTCTGTATACCAGGCTCTGAGAAAAGCGAGGAGCTCAGAGATCAGAGCCGAGGGTGGGGGGTGGGGTGTCGGAGTAACCTCGTACAAGCTAGATACGGAATAAAGAGGGGAAGGGACTCGGATTGAGGAAGAGACCTTCTGTACAAAGTGAGAGTTTAGCGGGGCCTTGAACAGAGATGAGGAGAGAGAGCCTTCCAGACTGGGACTGAGGGCCAGGGCGGGAAGAGCCGAGAACCTGGGTCACTGTCCCCCACTGTGCGTGTGTGTGTGAGTGTGTGAGTGTGTGTGTGTGTGTGTGTGTGTGTATGTGTGTGTGTGTGTGTGTGTGTGGTCACTGATCCCCCACTGTGCGTGTGTGTGAGTGTGTGTGTGTGTGTGTGTGGTGGGGGGGGTGTCACTGACCCCCCCCCACTGTGCATGCGTGTGTGAGTGTGTGTGTGTGTGTGTGTGTGTGTGTGTGTGTGTGGTCACTGATCCCCCACTGTGCGTGTGTGTGTGTGTGTGTGTGTGGTCACTGATCCCCCACTGTGCGTGTGTGTGAGTGTGTGTGTGGGGGGGTCACTGACCCCCCCCACTGTGCATGCATGGGGGGGGTCACTGACCACCCACTGTGCGTGTGTGTGTAGGGGTGTCACTGACCCCCTACTGTGCATGTAGTAGGGGAGGTGTCACTGACCCCCCCACTGTGCATGTGTGTGTATGGGGGGTCATTGACCCCCACTGTGCGTGTAGTAGGGGAGGTGTCACTGACCTCCCCCCATGTGCGTGGGGAGGGGGTGTTTCAAGAATAAGAAGACTGGAGAAACCAGGATGGGATGGGGCCCGATGGTCTTGTGTTTGTTTCTGGAGGTGTTAGGGAAGGCTTGACCTTGACTTGTCATTTTTCCCACCTGGGTGAAACTTTTGAACCTTGATGCTTAACATCCACATGGTTGGAGCAGCTCCAGCCGCCTCTGACAAAGTCTTCGGATTCTGAATCCTTTCAATGCCGGTTTTGAAGCCTTGAGTCAGTCAGCTCCATGGATACTGTCTGTGGAGGACAGCTACAGCTGTTTAGGCCCTGCTTCAGTGGAAGGGAATTCTTGTGGCAGGTTCGCAGTATAACCTTCTAACCGCCTTTGTACATTATCCTTTCAGATCTTTAGTAATGCACACCTAGGACATAGTGTGCTCCCTGCCCATTGATCCAACAATCATTGATGAATGAATCATTTATGTACAAAGTGTACCAGTGCCAAGGTGCCTGACACTTAATTGCTTGGCATTGGATTGCTAGATATGTTCATCAAAAGTTATAATGAATCCCAGCCCTGCAGTGTAGTAAAAAAAAAAAAATTCCTTTTTACTGCTGCTTTTTTGCAGTGCCAACAATAGATGGGCTAGGTTGACAGAAGCCCACATGGTCACTTTGGGAATGAGGGCCTTCAATCTTCCTTTTCTGGATAGCATGGTTTTCTTCCTTTTACTTTTTCCATGATGGCATGGATTGTAATCTTCTCCATTAGAGGAAACCTACAACTCTCTGAGATAACAAATTCATTTGAATAGGGAATACTTTCATAGTTATAGCTATTATAACAGTAAGTTTTAAAATATATTGAAGTCTTTTGTTTTCAAAATACCTTCAGTTCTTAAATTATTCATCCTTCCTCTCCTATCCATCAATCCACCTCTTATAACAATGAATAAAAACAAAAGAGGAAAAAAAAGCAGTTCCGTAAAACTAACTCTTTGCTGTTCTTTGCACAAGATTCTACCATCTTCCAGGTCCCAGCATTTTCACTGGCTGAAAGCCTGGCATTCTCTCCCTTCTCATCTTCATTCACGGGGTTCCTTCAGCTCCCAGTTAAAATCCTACTTTGTAAAATAAGCATTTGCTGATCCCTGTTAGTGGTAAGGTCTTCTTTTGTGATTATATCTGATTGATCATATCTATCTATATATATTTGTTTTATACATAGTTATTTTCATGTTAACTCCTCCATTACACTGAGAGCTCCTTGAAGTAAGGAACTGGTTTGATTTTTTTGGGAGAGGGTTGCCTTTCTTTGTATGGCACAGTGCCTCTGTATAGTAAGTATATAATAAATGCTTGTTGGCTGACTTTTTCTATACTAGAATGTTTGAGGAGATAAAAGAAAATTTTGTTTTTGGTTTATGCCTCCTTATACTTTCTGAATCAAATATTTTTTAATACCAAATTCTTGGCACCACAACTTTTTCTGCTAAATTGGCGATAATGACATCTTTATGGAGCTACAAAATAATATATTTGGAATTTCTGAAATGATTGTTTTGGTGTAACAGTCTCTTCCATTGTTGATATCATAAGCTAACCTAATTTTAGCATTTTCATCTGGTATTTAATTTTCACCAGATGCTTCAGTAAACCCTAAGTTAACAGTTTTGTATACATTTTAGACGTCTAAATGCAGAACTTGAAGCAAAAACAGCTGAACTGGTTCGTCAAGCAGAAGAAGCAATAGTAAGTAAATATTGTAATTATCTGGAGTAGTGCAAAATGCTCATTTGGTCTTGGAACAATTTTTTTAATATTATAAAACACTTGCCTCCCTTCATCTTTTTTTGAGCACCTTTCCTTCTTGAGTTTGGGTGTCATTTATGGACAATTGTTTCTTTATTAGATGAATGGCTTATTTGGTGAATTAGCTGCAGTAGAATTGTATATGAGTAAGCTACAAGGTGACCTTTGAAGTTTGAGATCTCCCCAGCTCAATGCAAATTGAGCATGAACAGTTAATTTCCTTCTGTATATATTCCCTCGGGTTCTGTGTGTCTCTCTAGCAGTAAAGATTAATTCCCCTAAAACCTCCTAACTTACTCTTTGGTTTGTATTGTCCATACCTACTAGGAGCCCCATTCTTCCTGACATTGTCCCAAATAATTTACTCACTTGACATAAGACTTAAATTAATTTACCAAAACAAACTGAAAGTAAAATGTAATAGTATTAATACCCACATGGTTGGAGCAGCTCCAGCCACTTCTGACAAAGTCAGAATTGCCAAATCTCCTACCCTATTTTGTGTTATACAACTTTGTTGTTAGAATGGAGGATTTGGTCGTTTTGGTAGAGCAGTGTAATAGAGAGCTGCTAACAGGCATTCTCTGGTTCAGCAAGTAGGGGCAACCACCTTATCATGCTCCAGATCTTCTATCTCTTTGAGTGATTGTTGGTCACCTACCAGGTGAAACTGGCAACTTAGATTGGCACCATGTTAGAATTACTGGCATACTTTTATTATATGGCATACTTACACATGCTTGTTTTGTTTCTTAATTAGCGAGATCAGAATGACATACTGTCCAGAGTAGTTTCATCTCCAGTTAAGCTACATGAGGAGAAAGATGACAATAGAAAGTAAGTACATTATATCTATATTACTTATGGTTTTAACAACTCGTATGGGATACATTTAAAAACAGTTAATAATACCTAGCTTGTATATAACTCCTTGGAGGCAGCTAAGTGGTGCAGTAGATAGAGTGCCAGGTCTGGAGTCAGAAAGACTCACCTTCCTAAGTATAGATCTGGCCTCCAACACTTAGAAGCTATGTGACTCTGGGTAAAGCACTTAACTCTGTTTACCTCATCTGTAAAATGAGCTGGAGAAGGAAATGGCAAACTACTCCAGTAGCTTTGCCTAGAAAACCCCGAATGAGTTCACATGTGGCCTCAAGTGCAATGCTGCACTTGAAGACCTAGAGGGTCACATGGGGCCCTGAGGCCCTAGGTTCCCCACCCATGAGTTAGGCTGTCAAAGAAAAGAGGGAAATAGGATGATAATTAGATCGAGGGAATTTTTTTCCTAATAGGCAGATGTATTTTTAAAGTCATAGGGAAAAGGGAGCCAATGAAAAGGAAGAGCTTAAAGATACTGGAAAGAGAATGGATAAATGTGGGGATTCCTTCTGGAACTGGAAAGGATGAGGATCCAGGTTTACAGATAAAGGGATAATTTAGAACAGAGGTAATACACCTTTTGGGACTTCAGAGAAGGAAGAAAGAAGTTACAAGGTGTTGAGATGAATAATGGATAGACAGAAAAAGGTGTCAAAGTAAATTAAAGTAACAGCTGTAGCAGGACAGAGGAGACTTTAAGGAGTAGTAAGCTAAAGAATTGAAGAAGGATAAAAAGTAGGACTGATGAAGAGAAGCTAGAATCAAGTTGTAACTAGACAGTATTGATATATAGCAAACCAGATACGTTTATTTCTTTTAAAACTTATTTTCTCTTTTTAATATGAAGAACATCAACAAATAGCAGCATTCTCCTCCACAAAGATTAATGGTAAAAGAACACGCTATGAATTTTTACTATTCATGGCTTGCATTCTTTAAAAATATATATCAAATTCATGAAATAATTCCCAACATTGTCCTGCCTGTCCCTGTCTTCCTTTCAGTTTCCCTCTGCCATTTTCCAGCGTTTCTTTGAAATTTCCTTTTTTTCCTGTTCTTCCTCGTTTTTCTGCTATCACCATTCTGACCTTTCCAGCACTCCCCAACAACTTTCCTCCCCACCAAAAGACCTTCCCCCATAACAGATACATACGATTAAAGCATTCAAACCCTACACTGATTGTGTTGACTGTGCCTCATTCTGTATCTCTAATCCACTCTCTTTCTCTGCCAAGAGATGGGAAGCCTGATTCACCATCTTGGAATCTTAATTTGTCAATGTATTTATCATAGATCTTAAATCTTTCACTCCTTTATAATATTATAATTATGTACAAATTGTCTTCACTTTTCATTAGTTTAGAAGTGATCATTGCATATTTCTCTGAATCCACCCCTTTTGTACTTTCTGGATGGCACAGTAATATTCTGTTACAGTCATATGCCATAATTTGTTCTGCTTTTCCTGATAATTCTTTGCTGCAAAGAAAGTGGTACTACAAACATTTTTGTTCACACAGGTCTTTTTCTATCTCCCTTTGATCTATTTTGGGTATAGACCTTGTAGTAGTATTTCTGAGTCAAAGGGTATGTATATTTTAATAATTTGGGGAGTATAGTTCCAAAATGCTTTAGAGAATGGTTAGATCATTTCACAGCACCAATGGTGCCTCAGTGTGCCTGTCTTCTCACATTCCTACCACCAGTGGTCATTTTCCCTTTTTTGTCATTTTTGCTAATTTGATCAGTGTAAAGTAGAATCTCAGAGTTCTTTTAATTTGCATTTCTTGTTAGCAAATTGGAGAATATTTTTATATGATTGTTGATAACTTGCCTTTCTTCTTTTGAAAAATGCCTATTTGTTATCCTTTGACCATTTACCTATTTGGGAATAGTTCTTGTTCTTATCTAATTGTATCAATTTCCTATTTATCTTCATTATTATACTTTTATCAGAGAAATTTATTGCAAAGATTTCCCCCCCAACTTTCCCTTCCTAATTGCATTGATTTTGTGTATAAATTTTTCAATTTTATGTAATCAAAATTGTCTCTTTTCTCTCCTATCTCTCTTTTCTGTCCCTTTTTTGGTTAGAAATTCTTCTCCTATCCTGATTCTTTAAACTTATTTATGATATATATAGTGTCTATGTGGAATTTATTGTGGCATATGATAGGGGTCTAATTTTTTTTGTTAAATAGTGAATTCTTACCACACTAGTTGGAGTCCCTGGGTTTATCAAATACTTGGTTTACTATATTCCATTGCTTTTGGGTCTTGTGTACCTAGATTGTTCCAATGTTCCATTTTCCTATTTTTTAATTAGTTTTGATCATTGCTGCTCTATATAGTTTGAGATCTCATACTGCTAAATCCCATTTTTCATTTGTAAAATTATGCCTGTTGAGATTCTGCAATTTTTGTTTCTGCACATGAATTTTATTACTTTTCTAATTCTGTAAGGCAATCTGTTGATCATTTGATTGGTTTGGCATTGAATTTGTAAATTAATTTAGGTAGTATTGTCATTGTTCATATTGGCATGGCCCAACCATGAGCAATAAATATCTCTCCAGTTATGTTTGTTTTTATATAATATTATTTTGAGGTTTTATCCATATAATTTATTTGTGTATGTTGGTCAGTAGATTGTCTGATAATTTTGCATTCTTTAATGATTTTGAGAAAGCTTTTTCCCAGTTGGGCTTTTTTGGTAATAAATAGGTTTCAGATTCCTATGGATTTATTTCCTTTTACTTTATTGATGTTATCATTTCCAGTATTTTTAGTTGAAACGTTTGCATTTTTTAAGTAAACCATCATATTAAAAAAAGGTGTCATTGTTTCCTCTTTGTCTATGATTATTCCCTTTATTTCTTTTGCTTGTCTTGTTACTCTAGTTAGGATTCCTAAATTTACATAAAATAATAGCGGCAATAATGAATGTCTTTGCTCTGCCCTAGATCATGTTAAAAAGGTCTTTAGCATTTCTCCCTTAGAGACGTAAGTTTCTTGGTTTTAGATAGTTTTTTTTTTTTACCATAGTAAGAACTGGCACATTTGTTGCTATGTTCCTTAGTGCTTTTTTTTTTTACATATGGAGTTTGTCAGAAGCTTTTTTGCATCTTTATATAATCTTATATCTTTAGTTATTAATATGTTATACTTAGTTTTTAGTTTTCCTAAAAGTAAATCATAAAGTCTGAAGTAGGAGAGGTATTCACTGTGGCCATCAGAAAACTAACGGACTAAGTGAAGTGAGGGAGAATGATTGCTACTTATATTTCATTATTTCAATTGATAGATGGTCCCATCAATAAGACTATATGCCTCAATCAAAACTTAATTTTTTTTGAGCATTGAAAGGGAACTTAGTGGCTAACATATACCTGACAAATGGTCATATAGAATATATTTGAAGATCTCCAAGGAAGAGGAACCCCACCATAGGCAGCTCATGACATGACTCTAATTGTGAGGAAATTTTTCCTGATATTATGTCTAAATTTGTGTCTTTGCAACTTCTCTTTGTTATTTCTTGTTCTGCCTTCTGGAACTTAACAGAACAAGTCTTATTTTCTTCCACTTGATAGTCCTTCAGATGTTTGATGACAGCTGTCATGTCTCTCCTGAGCTGAGTCTTAAGACTAGGCATCCACGTGGATTCAGAGTTCTTCGACATTTTTATAGCCCTCTTCTGGATTTTCTCTGGCCCATCAACATCCTTCTTAAACTGTGGCCTCCAGATCTGAACCCATTACTCCAGATATGTTCTACCTGGGGCCAACCACAGTTTCCCTATCACCTCCTTATTCTGTTGTTCTTCTATTGATGCCATATTGATTACATTCACTTTTTGGGCCATCGCATGACTCTGCTGTCCCATATTGAAATTTCAGCTCATTAGGACCCCCAAATGTTTTTCAGACAAACTGCTGCCCAACCATGTCCCTTTAATCCTATACCTGTAAAGTAGATTTTTTTGAACCCAAATATAAGACTTTACATTTATCTCTGTGAAGGTTATCTTATTAGATTCAGCCCAGTGCCCTAGCTTATCAAGATTGTTGGGGATCCTGATTCTGTCATCTATTTTATTATTTTCCCTTGCTTTATCATTAATACAAGTCAGGAAATTAGCACTTAGTTGTCAGCACATTTGATGAATGTGTCATCTATGTTTTTATCTAAGCTAATGATAAAAATTTTAACAGCACAGATTGAAGCAGTGAGGTACTCCATTGGAGATCTCCATTCAATTTGACCATCAGAAAATATTCTTTCAGTATGTCCATTCAGCTACTTCTGAATATATCTAATTATATCATCTAGTTCATAGTTTTCATCTTCTCCACAGTAGTAGTCAGAAATATTTTATTAGATGTTTTGCTAAGTAAACTATTTCTATAACAGTCCCTTAAAATTCCAGTTTAATAGCCCTATCTAAAAAGGAAATGAGGTTAGTTTGACATAATCAGTTCTTGATGACTCTGATCACTTTTTGTAAATATTGCTTCTTTTTCTAGATCATTTCTTTAACAACGTATTCTAAAATTTCCCAAGGAAGTAAAGTCAAACTCTGTGGCCTATCGTTTACAATATTCTCCTCTTTTTGAAAAGTGGTACAACATTTACCCTTCTCTAACATGTGGTGGGTCTCCTGTGAATTTTCTGGTCTTTCTAACTGTCACTGACAGTGGCTTAGCAGAGAAGCATATCAGTTCTTCCAGTGCCTTGGGCTGTAGTGTATCAGGGCCAGGTAACATGAATTTATCAAAGGTAGCTAGGGGTTTTTTCAATATCCTTGCTTATTTTGAATATCAACGCCTTGTTAGTCTTTTTTTGTTATGGCATTTTCAGCCCAGAAGTCATTCTTCTTGAGGAGAAAACAGGAGCAAAGGAAGAATTGAGCAGCTCTGTGTTTTCTCTGTTTTTTAGTTATCATTTGCCTTTCTGCCCTGAGGGATCATCTTGACCTTTCTGGGATACTCATCTTTCTCATTTGATGCTTTAAAACCTTTTCTGTTATCCTTCGCTTGCTTTTCCCCACTTGAGCTTTTTCTGAGCTTGAGCTCTTGACAGTCAGCACCGTGCTGCACTCTTATTGTTTTCCTCTGTTATCTGCCCTTTGTTTCTGTCTTCTGTGCATATTGTTTAAAAATCTAAGGTGGCTGATACTTCTTTTGCATCCTTGAAGAGACGTTGATCTCTCCAGATTACTTCAGTTGCTCGTCCTCATAGTAACTGCTTCCCTCTTTGTTAGTTAAATTTATTTATTTAACATTTTACATTCATTTTCACAAAATTTTGGGTTTGTCCCTTCCTCCCCCAATACACCGAACATTCTAATTTCCCCGTCACCAATTTGCCCTCTCTTCTATCATCCTTCCCTTCCATTGTCCCCATCTTCTGTTTTGTCCTGTAGGGCCAGATAACTTTCTATTCACCATTACCTGTGTTTCTTATTCCTAGTAGCAAGAACAATACTCAACAGTTGTTCTTAAAGCTTTGAGTTCCAACTTCTCCTCATCCTTCCCTCCCCACCCATTCCCTTTGGGAAGGCAGGCAGTTCAATATAGGCCATATCTGTGTAGTTTTGCAAATGAC
>JAQQSK010017821.1:0-10000 GCA_028658325.1 Potorous gilbertii | reverse complement strand
CTTTTGGTTTTGTTTTGTGATTTCTTGGTTTCTCAGAAAGTCATTAGCCTCCATCTGTTCCATTCTAATTTTGAGAGAACTATTTTCTTCAGTGAGCTTTTGCACGTCTTTTTCCAGTTGGCTAATTCTGCTTTTGAAAGCATTCTTCTCCTCACTGGTTTTTTGAACCTCTTTTGCCAATTGAGTTAGCCTATTTTTCAAGGTGTTATTTTCTTCAGCATTCTTTTGGGTCTCCTTTATCAAACTATTGACCTGTTTTTCATGCTTTTCTTGCATGTCTCTCATTTCTCTTCCCAGTTTTTCCTCCACCTGTCTAACTTTATTTTCAAAATCCTTTTTGATCTCGTCCAAAGCATGAGCCCATTAGCTATCTATTTCAGTTGTATAGGATATAGAAGCCTTGACTCCTATGTGTTTACCTGATGGTGAGCATTGCTCTTCCTCATCAGAAAGGAAGGGGGGATCATCTGCTCCCCAAGAAAGTAACCTTCTATGGTCTTATTTTTTTTCCCCTTTTCTGGGCATTTTCCCAGCCAGTTATTTGACTTCTGAGATTCCTGTCCACCACTGCCTAGATTCGCCCAGCTAGTGCTTGGGGTCTGAGCTTCAAATGCTGCTCCCCAGCCTCAGGGCTTTCAGCAGCGGGCCTGGCTTCTATTCAATGGAAGCTTAAGTTCTGGTGCTCAGGTGGGGGCAGGGCCATCTCCCAGGCTCAGTTCCCTCAGGGGGTTTATTGTGGAGACCTTCCGTAATGGAGCTCCTGTCGAGCTCCGGTCTGCTCTGGGAGCCTCTGGCCACCTGCTGCCTCCACCACTGCCTCCCGAGGGGGCCTGAGTCATGGAGACACCCCGCTCCCACCTCGGCCAGACCAGAAGTGTCCCTCACCGACCTGTGCGCCTGTGAGTGGAGGGACCTTTGCAGCCGCCAGAGATTCTGTCCCTGAATCCTGCTTGGATCTGCTCACTCCTCTCGGTGCCACATGGCCAGGGAAGGGCTGGGGTCTGCTCCTGTCCGGTGTGCGACAGACCTTTGGGATCGGTTTTTCAGGGCTCTCTGGAATGGAAATCTCCTCCACTGTGTTGCTGCATGGCTTCCACTCTTCCAGAATTTGTTGGAAGTTCTTTTTTAGAGGAAATCCATGGCCTGTAGGTTCAGAGCTAGCATATGTGAGTCTTTCTACTCCACCATCTTGGCTCCTCCCTTAAAGAATTTATTTTTAAACTTAGGCTGCATTAAAGGAGGGATAATGTCCAGAAAAAGGGCCATGATGGTCCTGCTAGATTCTCCTCTAATATGGTCACATCTACATTCAGTTCTGGAAACCTCACTTTAATTGACAAACTTGAGTATATCCAGAGGACAGAGGATGATGAGGGGTCCTGGAACAAGATAATATATGAAATTTATTTGAAGGAATAGGAAATGTTTAACCTAAAAAAGACATACAGATTCATGCTGCTTGTCATGCAGAAGTAGGATTTGAATGGCTTTGCTTTGTCCTAGTAGACAGAATTGCAGTAGATGAATGGAAGGTTGAGGGAGGCAGATTTTTTGACTATATAACAGAAAATAACAACAATTTATTAACCATGGGAATTTTCCAAGAGTAGATTGCCTTGCTTGATAGTGTTTTCCCATCACTGGAGAGGATGCTGCGGGTAGTTTGCTTTTTCAAATACTGGCCCCTGAGTCTTGTTCTGTGATTCAGTGACTTCTCCAGGTGGTGCTGATCAGCTGGACCAAGAAAAATTTCAGTGTTTCATCCCCACAAGGGAGTGGCCAACGCCCTTGGGGACAGACTTGTTCCCTTTGTCTGCTGAGATTTGGGTAAGAAGGCTCGAATCCCTAGGCTATAGGATTACAGGTGCCCCAGTCTGGTCATTGATGTAAAACCAGGTTGCCAAAGTCCATGCTGTGATGCCCATGATCCAATTACCAGAAATAAGTATGAGAAGTGTGAATGGAATATTGAATTGTGCCACTTAATTTTAGCCTGATGATCAGAATGCTAGACGAGGTGGTAATGTAGGGATATAAATTTAGCAATCTTTCTGTCTCTCTCTGCTTCCTATCTGTCTCCATCCCTGTTCCTTTTCTTTTCTCTCATTCTAGGTCATATCAATTTGACTGTATTCAGGTAAAAAAAAAATTTAATGGAGTAGTTCAAGCCAAGAGCCTTATCTTTGTCCAAATTATGACCAATAGCCATTTGACATCATGGTATAATGGACTTCGGCAAATTGGTGACCTTCTCAGAGACTCATTTATTTTTCTCTGTAAAATGAGGGGATTGGATCCAAAGGCTTTAAACATCTTCCTGATCCTAACAATGGACGGATCTGATTGAAGGTACATCACTGAAGTACAAGGGTAGACTAGAGAGTGTTCTCTTTGTATGGAGGCCTACAAGGGACAGGGGACACAAAGGGATTTCTGGGATTACAAAATAGGAATCATCTTAAAAAAACACCCCAAAACCTTGAAAGGCTAGAACAATGGACTGAATCTAGTAGATGAGATCCAGTAGGGATAAAATTGAAGTCCTCTACTTGAAATTTAAAGCAACAGCAGCAGCAACAAAAGAACTGATTTCACAAGTAGTGGTTGGGAGAATTATGTCTAGAAAACAATTCTTGCATAAAGGATCAAATGAGATGCTGCACATAGAGCACTTTACAAACTGTGTAGATAATGTAAATGTAAGTTAGTCTTCAGATTCTGCTTTATCTCCATGAAGGCAGGAATGCTGAAGTATCCAAGGTAATTCTACCCTCTTGACATGTGATTAATGAAGCTTGGCTGAATGACTGAATCAGTGAGTGAAGGGATAAGTTTGCTGGACCTCGAATAAGATCTAGGTTCAGAACCTGGTTCTGATATGGAGGAGGTATATGAACATGGGCAAGTAATTTCTTCTGGGTATCAGTTTTCCCATATGTAAAAGGGTCATAGAAACTTTTATTTTGCATATCCTATGAGGTTGTTATATTTGGTGAGCACTAAAAAAGAAAAGGCAATATGACACAGGGAAGGGGACATGGTTTTTGAAGAGAAAATGGGTTCAAATCCTGCTTCTTCCATCTACCAGCTCAAAGTCCTGGGCAGCCTCCCTATTTTGGAGCAGATGATCAATAAGTTCCTCTTCATGTCTAAAGTTAATCTACTGCTATTGAACAGTGAGTCATTCTTTATCAGAATGGATGTGGGTGAGTAGAAAATTAAGATGGTGATCAGAGTTGGAGGACCTCGGATCACGGCCCTCTTCTTACAAGATAAATGATCTTGGGTCAAGAGGCTGTAGGTTCAAATTCTATCTTTGATGCTGGCTGCATGACAATAGTTAAAGTCACTCAGTCAATAACCATTTCTTTTTAAAAAGTATCTACTATATTTTAGGCACTGTACTAAATCTTTGAAATACAAAGAAAGGTTAAAAACCCAGTCCAGTCTAATGAGGGAGACACCATGTAAATAACTATGCATGTACAAGATATACAGGGCAACTAGGTGGTGCAGTGGATAGAGCACAGGGCCTTGAGTTTTGCATCTGACCTCAGATATTTATTAGCTGTGTAACCCTGAGCAAGTCATTCAACCCCTTTTGCCTCAGTTTTTTCATCTGTAAAATGCACTGGAGAAGGAAATGACAAACCACTACAGTATCTCTGCCGAGCAAACTGCAGACAGGGTTGTGAAGAGTTGGGACAGGACTGAAATGATTAAACAATAACAACAAAAATACAGGATCTACAAATTTTAAATGGGAAGGAACTGAAAGACAGAGGGAACTGCAGCACTCAGGAAAAGAATGAGAGCACTTACCCACTCTAAGTTTCAGTGTCTTCTTCTGTAAGTGAGGGCGTTAAACTAGATGCCCCTGAGTTCTGTTTTGGCCCTAAGTTTGTGATCCTGTGACTTTGGACAGGCTATTTTCCCTCTCTGGGACTCAGCAAAATGGAAGAGTGAGCTAGAAAGACTTTAAAGAGACCTCTCCAGCTTGAACAGTCTATGACTACTAAGCCTGAGCCCTGCTCCATCTGAAATTGAACAGTCACTGAGGAAACAAAGCAGACCTTTTTTTATCCCAATCACAAAGTGAGCTTTCTATGTAATTTAGACCAGATTAGAACAACAACTTTGGGTTTGAAGGGAGATTATTAGAAATTATCTAGTCTCTATGATTTATTTTCTAGATGTGAAATCAAAGGTTTAGGTGACTGGCCCAAGGTCACATAGTGAACTTGTAGCATGAGTTAGAGAATATAGATACCTTCTTAGAAGACCAGAATATGGTTCTATGAATTTGAACCAATGAAGATACATTTCTAATTCAGTTGTGATGTGGGTCCAAATCTTAGTTCTGACCAGCTGTTTGACCACAGGCATATTTCTGAACCTCAGTCTTTTCATCTATAAAATGGGAATAATGTTTTTTGCATCACTGATGTGACAAGATAATGGTGAAGAAAACACTTTGCAAAGTTTCAAATACATTAGAAATACGAATTACTACTATTAGTGTTGCTGTCTGGGCCTGTAACTTTATCAGTTTGAGTAATTCTTGGTATGAAAACTCCTTCCATTAAAAAATAAAGCAAATTTTGGTAACTTATAGTCTTAGGGTTGGGGTTCTTGATATTTTTTGTGTGTGTGTGTGTGTGTGAGCCATGATTGCTCAATGGCCTGTTAGATAAGAGTACCAGACCTGGAGTGAGAAAGTCCTGAATTCAGATTCAGCCTCAGACACTCTGTGACCCTGGATAAGACACTTAACTTCTCTGTTTGCTTCACTTTCCTCATCCGAGAGAGGGGAGTGATAATAGCACTTACCTCTCAGGGTTGTTGTCAGGGCAGAAAGATAATATTTGCAAAGTGCTTTGCAAACCTTAAAAGTCTATATATAAATTGTAGTTATTATCACGGACCATCTTGGCAGTCTGGTGGACCCTCTAAATTTCTTCTCAGAATAAATTTTAAATGTACAAAATAAGATACATAGTATTACAAAGGAAACCAATTATATTGAAATAGTTATCTAAATTGTTTTTTAATTCACCAGCTCCATATTAAGAATCTCTGCCTTAGAGTTATTAAGAGGGCATTTAAAACATTAAGTAACTCATTGGAAGTCACCCAGCCAGTCAGTGTTGGAGGTAAATTTGAACCCAAAGTCTTTCTAACTCCAAGGATGGCCCTCTAATCACTTTGCAATATTGGGTCTCATTATCATGATTGACATATTTGAAATCAGAGATAAAGATTTAAATTGTCTTATAATTTATAGTTAAAGAATGTACTCCTTCTTTACCAGTGCCTCTTAGAGTTCCTGCTTTCCTCTAAGTCTCAGCATAGGGGTCACCTCCTATGGAAGGTCTTTTCAGATTCCTCCTCATTAATAGTTTCTCCCTCTTTCTCCCCCCATTTCTTCTTCTTTCTCCCTTTCTCTCTCTTTCTCTCCCTCTTTCTCATTTCTTCTTCTTTCTTTCTTTCTTTCTCTCTCTCTTTTCAGATCTCTTTCAGGAGGTGATTGGTGGATTCTTTCAGTATCTATTTTGCCCTCTGGTTCTAGAATATCAGGGCAGATTCCTTCAATAATTTCATGAAAGATGATGTCTAGGCTCTTTTTTTTTTGATCATGGTTTTCAGGTAGTCTCATAATTTTTAAATTATCTCTTCTGGATCTATTTTCCAGGACAGTTGTAGAGATATTTCACATTGTCTGCTGTTTTTTCATTCCTTTCGTTTTGTTTTATAATTTCTTGATTGTTCATGAAGTCATTAGCTTCCATCTGCTCCATTCTAATCTTTAAGGAATTATTTTCTTCACTGAGCTTTTGGACCTCCTTTTCCATCTGACCAATTCTGCTTTTTAGGGCATTCTTCTCCTCATTGGCTTTTTGGATCTCTTTTGTCATTTGTGATAGTCTATTTTTTTAAAGTGTTATTTTCTTCAGCATTTTTTAGGGGTCTCTTTTAGCAAGCAGTTGCCTCGTTTTTCATGATTTTCTTGCATCACTGTCATTTCTCTTCCCAATTTTTGCTCTACTTCTCTTACTTGATTTTCAATAACCTTTTTTGAGCTCTTCCATGGCCTGAGACCAATTCATGTTTTTTTTTGGAGGCTTTGGATGGAGGAGCTTTGACTTTGCTTTCTTCCGTTTGCATGCTTTGGTCTCCCTTGTCACCAAAGTAAGATTCTATACTATGATTCTTTTTCTGATTTTTGCTTGTTTTTCCAGACATTTACTTAACTTTTGAGCTCTTTGTCAAGGTAGTTCTCTGCTTCCAGTGAGGGTGGAGGAGTGTAGTGTCAGCCAGTCCTAGAGCTCCAAAAACAGTGGTAGCAGTTGCCTCTGCTGCTTCTGTCACTGCTGAGGGTTCCTCTTCCCCTTTCCCCCTCTTCTGCCCTGGGGCTGGGGCCAGACCACTTGACTGTCTGGCGCTGGTCACACAGGCTTTTCCCACTGACCTTCCAATTTAACCTCACATTTTGGGGTCATGAAGTCTGGTAACCACACAGGTATGAGAGATTCAGTCTCCCCAAGGCTTGCTCAGGTCCCTTCTGTGCACTTGTGGCCCACACTGGACAGCACTCTGCTGTCTTGGACTGGAGATTTGCTTCACTCCATCATTCTGTGGGATCTGCAGCTCCAGAATTTGTTTAGAGTCATTTTTAATAGGTATTTGGCTGGGCTTGGTGGGAGCACTCTAGAAAGTCCATGCTGTTACTCTGCCATCTTGGCTTTCCCCACGCCCTTCTCCCTTTCTCTCTCTCTCAGTAGTCACATATATACTTTTCTGTGCACATGTAGCATCCTTCTAGTAACTACAATGTCCCTTCTGTCAGGTACCATTTTTTCCTTTTTATCTTTATCATCCCAGGGCACAACACTGTGCTTTGCATATAGCAGGTGTTTAATGAAATCTTGTTGGTTTGGATTGGATAATGATCTTCTCTTCCTAGTACCTTCATTAGAATTTAGATGTAAAACATAAAAGGGGGGAAATAATAGCATATATCAATATTATTATAACAACCTTATGGAGTAGGTAATGTAGGTATTACTAGCCTCATTTAACAGATGAAGAAACTAAGGTGCTGAGATGCTGAATGACTAAATATAGGCATGCTCTTAATAAGTGTCTAAGGCAAGATTTGAACCCAGATCCCCAGGGAGTTAATTGATCTGTGTTCTGCTACCAGATGCACACCAAGATCCTGTTCATTTGTGCAACAGCCTGATTTCTATACCTTCTCTCTTTCCCTCCCTTCCTCCACATCTACTCCTCCCCCCACTCTTCCAATCCTGTTCTCAGACAGAACACCTGCAATTTGGCAGTCTGCTGGATTAACAAGGGCCAGCACTTTCCTCATTCAAAGCAGCTTTTGTGCCATTTGTTTACTCAAGTGAATAACTCCCTTAGCATTTGTTGGTGGCCTCTTCTGGAGTGTTGATGGATAGTTTAGCCACCAGCACACCTGGATCATGGTATGGCTGTCTCTGCCTATTTTCACTAGCAGGCTACCAGGCCCTGGATTGGGGAGTGGGAAAGTGAGGAAATCTCATTAGAGCATCCTTAGGCAAGAGGTGAGTCCATGGGCTGCCCTGCCACAAAAGAGGGAAACTGAGGTAGGCAGAAGTCAATGATTCACTCTTAGTTGGAGAGAATTAAAATTAAGAGCTTTGGGCTGAGGTTTTGCTTATTTTTTTATTTTCCTTTTGAACGGTACTGTTTTCCCAGCTTGGATTCTTGTCCCATGAGGAAAAGGCAAAAATGTAGTATTTTAAAGTCTCCCTTTCTTGTTTTCATATCTTATTCTCTTGCCAGGAGAAGAGAGCCTAGGAGGAAATGAATTGTCTTCCATAAAAATTTCTCCCAGTGAATCTTCCTCCTGGGACAGTTTAACTCTGCTGGATGTGGTCTTGAAAGTAGGGGAGCTAAATGTGGGCACAAATCAGTGGTGGGGGCATTTGAGTGATCTCAGAAACATTAATTTACAGAATTATGAGATGGAAGTGATTCTAGAGACTATTGCATTAAGATCCGAGAAAGTTAAATGATTTATCCAAAGTCCACACAGGTGCTAAGTAATAGCTAGGATATTAATCCTGGTTTTCTGATTCCAAATTCAATCAGTCAATTAATAGACATTTATTAAGAGCCCACTATGTGTCAGGCAAAGTGAATGTTCTTTCCACTCCATCACTCTGCCCAAGCAAAGCCCTTCAACTAATCTGACTCCCTCCATAATTCCATTGCCACCCCATGTTCACACACTGTGAATTCTAGTTCAACTGATAATCTCATTTCCCCCAACCCACATCTACATTTTCACTCTCAGCCTCTTCTCTGAATCACAACCTAAATGCTACCTTTTGAATTTTGCTCTTACTGTCTCCTGCACATGGACCATTTTAAAGAGGTGATTCAGGTCCACATTGGTCTAGATGGCTTCTGAGGTCCCATTTAGCCTAGAAGTTCTGTTATCCTTTGAGATGACCTTAGAACTAGACATGAAACTTGAAGACAATCAACTCTATTCAGATCCACAAGAAGGATAGTCTCATCTCAAAGACAAGCTTTTCTATGACTTCAGTCACAGTAAGAATAATTTAGGTCATTAGAGGAGAACTTCTTGATTGAGAGAGTAATTAACAGGAAAAACAGGGGTACATGCCAGGCTTGTGGCTGTCTTTTTGTCTTTGTTTATAGGGTTTTTCTGACCTGGTATGTACTCTAGCCTCCCTTTGCTCAACAGGCCATATCTCATGTCCTTTAAGACCTAGCTTAAGCCAAGAACCGTTTCTGACTGAACTTGTCATAGACCTACTTTTATGGGGTCCTCTTGTGGGTCTCCTCTCTCCACACCCTGTCCCCTGCTCTCCTTTCCAGGAGACTACTAGGGGCTCAGAATCATGACATTTAGATAGACCATCTGTCGGGTCTCTCATCACTGCCCCAGATGCTCCTCTTTATGGAGAGAATAGGACCTGGTATCTATTTAATCTCATGAACCACCAATATTATACTTCTTAGACCCCCATGAACTTCCTTATTAAGGCTTAGCCTAGGGGTGAACCTTAACCTCTAGAGATCCATGCCTACACATATCCATAAATCAGCAAACTTGGGGATCCAGGAACATCCACAAATCATTCTCACTGTCTCATAGCCTCACATAGTCACTTAATTCTCTTCATTATCTGTTATCTTTCTCCTCCCTTTCCTCTCCCATCTCCCCTTTCTCCTCTTCCTTTTTCTCTTCCTCCTACTTTTTCTTTCAATACAATCTACTACAAACTCTTAGGGGATCAAACTAGAAAGAGAGGTGGTCTTGGAATCAGAAAAAACTAAGTTCAAATTCTATCTTAGACACTTACTAGATGTGTGACCTTGGGCAAGTCACTTAACCCTCTCAGCTTTGGTTTCATCATTTACAACATGTTGACAATAATAGCACCTATATCACAGGTGATTGTGAGGATTAAATGAAATTACACATATCAAACACTTTGCAAACCTTAAAACACTGTAGAGTTCAAAAAGGCAGTGCAGTTTTAAGCTACGAAAACTTAGAACTGCACTAAAACTTTTGGGATATCCTATATGTTGTATCATCATCATCATCATCATCATCATCATCACCATCATCATCATCATCATTACCATCACCATCACCATCATCATCACCATCACCATCACCATCATCATCATCTTCACCATCATCACCATCATCATCATCACCATCATCATCATCATCATTACCATCACCATCACCATCATCATCACCATCACCATCACCATCATCATCATCTTCACCATCATCACCATCATCACCATCACCATCATCATCATCATCATCTTCACCACCATCATCATCATCATCACCATCATCATCATCACCATCACCATCACCATCATCATCATCTTCACCATCATCACCATCATCACCATCACCATCATCATCATCATCATCTTCACCACCATCATCATCATC
>JAQQSK010017820.1:0-10001 GCA_028658325.1 Potorous gilbertii | reverse complement strand
CACTGGGCAAGTCATTTAACCTCTATCTGCCTCAGGTTCCTCATCTGTCATATGGGGATATTAATAGTATCTACTTCACCTGACCCAGGATCCCCTCTACTACATCTCTAAGAGGCGGTCATTTAGTTTCTATCTCAAGACTCTCCAGTGACATGAAACTATATCCCAAAACAGCCTAATTCCCAATAACAATATTTAAGAAGTTTTCCTTGATATTAAGGTAAATCCGGCTTCCCTGTAACTTGTCCTCCACTGCTGCTAGTTGGAACTTCTGGGTCTAAACAGAAAAAAATTAAATTCTTCTTCTACGTTTCACATTCATGATGTAGTTCTAGTGTAGGTGACTGTCTACTTCATCAATATATGAGGCTGTCCCAGCCTGTGCAGGCCTATGAGTCACTTGGAGTGACTATATATAGTTCAACCACAAAGTAGAATTCCATTCTAAAATTACTACCTTAATGGAACTCCAACTAGAAATTTTGGTGCCCAGGGCAAACCGCATATACTGTGGGCAAACAGTCTGAAACTTGCCTGGGGCAAGCAGGGTGAAATATACAGGTAGCACAAAAAGCCCTCAAATCAACTCTATCATTTGTGATCATAATGAATGAAGTAATTAAGACAAATTTAATTAAGTTCGGAGGGAGAATTATTAGTTACTACCTTCTGAAGTGCAAGTGTTAAAATTTGTCCCTTCTAAATTTCAGTGCCCTGGAGGAAACTCCAGCAACCCTGTCCTAGTTGTGACTCTGTATCATGATATGGCTCTGAGAAACAAAGTAGGTATAGTTCAATAAGGGGTCATATAAAGTACATGCTTATACTGCTTGAGGACAGAATAGGCTTTCTGGCTTTAGAAAGTTGCTGAATGTATCCTTAAAACTAATTCAATCATACAAATCAATACACATTTATTCAAGAAAGACAATAAGCATTTATTAAGCACCTACTATGTTCCTGGCATTGTGCTAAGAACTGTAAATATCTCATTTAATCCTCATAAGAACTCTGTGAAGTAGATGCTATTGTTATTGCCATATGACACATGAGGAACCTGAGGCAGACAAAGGTTAAATGACTTGCCCAATGTCACACAGCTAATAAATGTCTGAGGCTGGATTTGAACTGAAGTCTTTCTGACTCCAAGCCCAGAGTTCCATCTACCACCCTATCTAGCTGCCTCCATGTACCCAAAAATATGCTAAAAATGGTAAAAGATTCAAAGTTGATAAAAGACATGGGCCCTCAAGCACCCTAATATGTGAGAATAAGATGATAGAGTAGAAATTACAGTCAAAGTTCAAAAAGACTCAATAAGCAAGAACATTGAACTGATTTTATTACTGTAAGATAAAGATGAAAAAGGATAAATATAAAGTCTTATACTTGATTTTTAAAAATTAACTTCACAGACATACGATAGTGATAATTTGTCTAAAATCTGTCGGTTCCATACAAACCGTTGGTATAATATTGCAGTCAAAAAATCTCCAACTTATTTTACAGATGAGGAAACTGAGGCAAACAAGATTAAGTGATTTGAGATGAGGTCTTCCTGACTCCTGGTCTGGCACTCTATCCACTTTGCGACCTAGCTGCTGGTACATAGTAGAGTCTTAGTAAATGTTATTAATTGATTGATTAATGCTTAGTCTAAAAAAGAAAAGACTAAAGGAGATGTGAGAGGCAAACGTAAATATATGAATAATTGTCAAAGAGAACCAGGATCAATGAATGGCAGTTGAAAAAGAGGCAAATTTGCAATTGATTTTTTAAAAAGCATAACAATTAGAGGTGAGCTTCCTATCTTCAAGCAAATTCTGGAGGTATGGATTGAACGATAGAGCTACTGAGTTCACTTTGAAATTAGGAAAACTAGGTGGCATAGTGTTGGGCCTGAACTTCAGGAAGTTTTATCTTCCTAAGTTCAAATCCAGTCTCAGCCCCTTACTAACTGTGTGACCCTAGGCAAGTCACTTAACCCTGTTGACCTCAGTTTCCTCATCTGTAAAGTGGCCTGGAGAAGGAAATGGCAAACCATTCCAGCATCTTTGCCAAGAAAACCCCAAATGGGGTCACAAAGTCATGACTGAACAAAAGGAATTTGTGAAAAAAGCAAAACAGTTGAAATTCACAGTATGACTTCATAGTTCAATAATTTTTATCTCTCCTGGATCTATTTTCCAAGTCAGTTGTTTTTCCATGAGGTATTTCACATTATCCTCTTTTTTTTCCATTCTTTTGTTCTATTTTATTGTTTCTTGATTTCTCATGAAGTCCTTAGCTTCCATTTGCTCCATTCTAATTTTTAAGGAATTATTTTCTTCAGTGAGCTTTTGGGCCACTGTTTCCATTTGTCTAGTTTCACTTTTTAAGGTATTCTTTTCCTCACTGGCTTTTTCGGCCTCTCTTACTATTTGGGTTCATCTATTTTTTAAGTTTTTATCAATATATTTCTATGTACCCTTTAGCAAGCAGTTGACTCATTTTTCACTCTCATTTCTCTTCCCAATT
Source organism: Potorous gilbertii (assembly GCA_028658325.1). Lineage (NCBI taxonomy): Eukaryota > Metazoa > Chordata > Mammalia > Diprotodontia > Potoroidae > Potorous > Potorous gilbertii. The sequence continues at coordinate 7,484 of JAQQSK010017820.1, read as the reverse complement.
TTCCTCTACTTCTCTTACTTGATTTTTAAAATCCTTTTTGAGCTCTTCCATGGCCTATGACCAATTCATATTTTTCTTGTAGGCTATGGATGGAGAAACTTTGACTTTGTTGTCTTCTGAGTTTTGATCTTCCTTGTCACCAGAGTAACTTTGTAGAGTCAGAGTTTTTTTCTGTTGTTTGCTCATTTTCCTAGTCTATTACTTGACTTTTAACTCTTTGTTAAAGTAGGGTTCTGCTTCCAGGGCGGAGGGTTTCGGGGGTTTTGTGCAGCTATTTTTGGAAATGCTTCTAGTGATGTTTAAACTGAATCTTAAAGGGAAAGAGGCATTCAGTGAACAAGGGTATGACAAGATTCCATTCCAAGGATACAGGACAGGAAGCATTTATCATGAGTTTAATGTGTGCCAGATACTATGCTAAGCTCTGGGGATGCAAATGCAAGCAAAAAATACAATCCCTTCCCTCAAGTGGCTTATATTCTATTGGAAAGTAGCAAAGAAGGTACTTAGTAAGAAGACATATTTTAAAGTCCAAAAAGTCTGCAACGGGGCTACAAAGAGATAGATAGTGAAAGAGATGGAGTCGGAGGTGTGTTTCATTCTGAATAGTGTACCTATATGAAAAAAAAAACAATCAAAGTAAATTTAAAAATAACATGGCATGGTGGAACCAGGGGTGTGCTGGAGCCAACTCTAAGCAACTTGCAAGAGCTGATTGTTAAATTTTCAGTGTGAGCATTTATACCTCCCAAATCAAGAAATAAACCAAACCTTGAGTTATTGTTTTATTGTTGTTAGACTCTAGATGTAAGAAAGTAAAGAAAAATGCTATTATATTTAATAAATGTAAAAGTGCATCATGTTGAAAATCAATGAGTAGTGAGAGCTCGTTGTTAGTCATTTACCAGCACATCTCTGAATGGAACCCTATTAGACCAGGAATCAGGAAATCTGGGTTCTACTTCCAGCTCTGCCACTGACTTCAGGACCTTTGACAAATCACCTCATCTCTCTGGACCTCATCTTCTCCACCTGTGAAATGAGAGGGTTATATTAGATCAAGGGTTCTTAAGCTATTCTGTGTATCCTAGACTCATCTGACATCTGTGAAGCCTAGGGACCACTTCTCAGAATTTTTAAAAAGTTCATCATTGAAGGAAATATTAAATTTCTATTAGAGGTTAGTTTAATATATACATACATATGTGTATATTATACACACACACACACACACACACACACACACACACACACACATATATCAGTGGGTACCAAATTAAGAACTCTTGGACTACATGACCTCTGTGATTCTAGCACTAATATTGTGATTCTATATCTTATATATGATATATATTATGTTACTCATGTAATATAGATTATATATAATTATAAACATATTATGAATAATATAAATAGATATATTACTTGATGACATATAAACATACATAATATATTTACTTCAGAAATACCAACTTTTTAAAAACCAATTTTATACTGCACCATTCTAAGACACCGTTGTTAGACTGAAGATATACACTATTAAGCACTTTATAAGTAAAGTTGGTGAAAAATGAAAATTCACCATACTTACCTTCACACACTGAGTATGTGTCTAGACTCAAGATTTTACCACTCATTTAGTAAAGAAAATAATCACCTAAAGCAGTCTTTCCTTATGCATTAGAAACTCAGTAAAAATAGAACAGTAAAAAAAAAAAACAGTAAACAGTAAAACAGTTCAGACTAGAGTCATTATCTCTTTCATTCCACAGTCACGAGGAGTGAGACACCATTCTAATAAGATAATGGGAAGTGAGATAAAGGCAGCCAAGTGACTAAAGAGAAAACTTGTTCCTAGTCTGAGCTCTTCAGAGTACCAGGCTGACAGTTTACTGAGAGGACAGAGAAGTCACATAACAAACCTCTACCTTCTCTGTCTTTTGTTAAAGGAGGCCTTATAGTGTCCCATGAAGAGAACTGGATGTGGTGTAAAAATCCTAAATTAAAACATTGACTCTGCCGTTTACTACTCGTGTGACCTTGGCCAAATCATCGGACCCATCTTCCCTCATCTGTGTAATGAGGGGATTGCACTTACTGACTTCTGCCAGTTGTATATCTAGGACCTCATGGTCCCATGATCTTAAGATCCCAAAGGTCCCCTCCAGCTGTCAATCTCATTATGCTCTAAATGCTGAGCACAGTCCTGTGAACCCACGTGGGGCGTGATTATAATGGAAGCTGGAAGAACTAACGATGTGTTTGAGTCTATATAAAGTCATTGGATAAGGTCGATGTAAACCACCTTCATCTATTGTTGAGGAATGCCTAGTCTGGATTTTTCAGTGATTTATGATCATGTTTGTGATTTTAGGCTACTCACTGATTATTAATCTTAGCAGCAAACAAATAGTGAATGGTAAGCCTATCCTGGAGTCAGAAAGAACTGAATTGAAATCCTGGTTCTGAAACATATCAGCTGTGCGACCCAGGCAAGTTATTTAACCTCTCACTACCTCCCAGACAACTCTTAAGACTTTCAGTTACAGAATGATGGTCAATTTGCTTTGGTACAGGGAATTATCCTGCTGAAAATTCCCCACACTAGTAAAATCCTAGATCCTAACCAAGGACAAACCAAAAGGAAAAAAAAGCAGAGAAAAACTGGATATGTCAAGAAGAAAGCTTTATAAGGTGATGGGTCTCTCAATGGCCAAAGCCCAACTGGTCACCTAAGGGCAAGCCCAAAGGATTCTTATGACATTGGAGTGGCTTTGGTTATCTGGTGCTATTTTCCACTGGGAACTCACTGACCCACTGAGATTTTTAAAACAGTATGAGTGGAAGATGAAAGTAAAGTCAGGTAACTGAATGAATACAAGAGAAGAATGGTCCTATGAAAATAGTCAGAAACCCTAATGATCAGAATGAGCTATTTATGACTAGAAATATGATGCTACACACACACACACACACACACACACGCACAGAGTTGTTTTTTTTAAGTCATGTTGGAAGTAAGAAAAAAATTAAGGAAATAAAGATATTAGGAATGTTGGGTAGAGTGAATGGGACATGATACCTAAGGATACCCAGAAGAAGACTTACAGACTTACTCAACTCCTATTTTACTTCCCTTTTAGGAAGAATTGTATTTGGATCAGAAAGGGTAGAACAAAAAAAATTTTAAGAGAGGCAATTTGAGAAGTGATAGGAAAGTCCCTAGCTTCCCCCCGTGACTCTAAGTCACAGGTCCTGGCTGAATGATATCTTCCAGTTCTCAAAGATGTGATTGCTGAGGTCTATTTGAGATTTCTGTAAGATCATAGAGATTGGAGCGGAAGAAGGTAAATTTCTCTACTTTTCAAAGGACGAATGGTAGAGTCCACGATGTAAATAAAGGTGATTTTGACCTTAATTTAGGAAAAAAATCTCATATTGAAGGGAGAGTTTGTGGTCATTTAGAAAAGGAAGCTGTAATCATAGAGATCCAGTGTAATTTTTTAAAGAACAGGTCATTCCAATTCCAAAAGAATCATGCTGGAAAAGGCTACCTACATGCAGAGAAAGAACTATGGAGTCCGAATGCAGATCAAAGCAGACTATTTTCACTTTTTTGTTGTTTTTTTCTTTCTTGCAGCTTTTCCCTTTTGCTGTGATTCTTTTTTTTTTTACAATATAACTAACATGAAGATAATGACTGATATGATTGTACATGTGTAACCTCTATTTGATTGTTTGTTTTCTTGGAGAGGGGAGGGAGAGGAGAAGAAAGGGAGGGGGCAAAATCTGGAATTCAAAATCTTATAAAAGTGAATATTGAAAACTATGTGGACATGTAATTGGAAAAAATGCGATTAATTGGAGTGGGGGGAAGGGCAGGTCATTCCAGACTAACATTTTTTTTTTACCTCTATCACCTAGTATAATATACTTAGATTTTATCAAAGCATTTGACAAGGTTTCTCATGCTATCCTTGTAGATAAAGTGGAGAAATGTGGGCTAGAATGATATTACAGTTAGATAACTGGTTAGATAATTGGATGAAGACTAGTCATTAACAGGTCAAAATCAACTTGGAGGGAAGTCTATGATGGAATGTTCTTGTGATCTGTCTTTGGTCCTATGCTGTTAACATTTTTATCAATGACTTGTATGAAGCCAAATATGGAAAGCTTATCAGATTTGTTGTTGTTGTATTTGTCCTTGGTTCTCGAAGAGGACCATGACATTAAGATGACGACGACTTGCAACTGACTTTGATTTGAGTGAGGGAGGGCTGTGCAAGCCTCACTTTGTCCTCCTGAGCCATCTGAGTCCAATGTCTGGATATTCGTCAGGACAGCTGGAGATGGCCCAGGATGCAATGTGAAACCCTGGCCCTTTCAGGCTGAGTGAGAAACACCCATTCAATGAATAGGCTTCTTTAAGTAGTTGCTCAAGGGATGGTCCCTTTAATAAAAAAGAAAAAAAAAAAACAACTAGGAGGAGAAGACCCTCAGGTTCCTGGATAAAAGAGAAACTATTACTATTTAGTATTTAATATTTAAAGAAATGACACAAAGCCAAAAGGGATGAACTATATGCAGGATGGCAGGATTCAAAAAAGATAGCAATAGCTTAGAATGATGAACCAAACTGGATAAAATTATATATAGTCTGGATCTATATAATTTCTTTGTTATGACTCCCTATATGGAAATTTTCTCTATTGATCCAGATCAAAAACTCCTTTGTAATTTTTAGCCTTAGCCACCTGCCTGTGGGACTTCAAAAGAAAGTGATTTCTCCATGGCTCCACAGTATGTTTCAGATGCCTCACTTGAACTCGTGTCTTCCTATGTGTAAGGCTGTGTCTCCATCTATTACACTATTACTGCCTCTCATACTAAAATGTCTTAGGGATAAATGTCCAGGTTTCAAGAGGATTCAGAAAATTAATTCACATTTATAGAATGAAAAGCCAATTGGTCATTTGAAAAACACCTGAGGGGTTTTAGTTTGAGTTTTGGGGCAAATTCAAAATGAGTTAACAAAAGGACGTAGTCATAATAAAAAAAAAACACCTATTATCTTGGGCTGCACTAAGAGGGATAGGGTCCAGAAGGGGAGAGATGTAATTCCATTTTACTCCGCTTTGGTCAGAGACCATCTCAAGTATGGTGTTATGAGGATCACATTTTAGGAATGACATTGGCAGGCAACTTAGAGAAAATCCATCAGAAGGCAATCAGGGTAGGGAGCAAACTGACTCTTAAGCCATATGAGAATTAATGGCAATAACTGAGATGTTTGATTGGAAAGGGGAAGACATGAGGGGGGGAGGAAACACGAAATAGCATGTCTCAAATGTATGAAGGGTTATCCATCATGGTCCAGAAGGACTAGATTTATTATATTTGATCTTAGGACATAGAACTAGAAGAAAGAACAGGAAAGCTTTAGAATAGCAGATTTAGGCTTGGTATAGCACTCACTCTTCCAGCCATCTCCAACACTTCACTGATAGTTTTGTTTACCAAGAAGTTGCTTTCTCCCTTCCACATTCTAGGGCACCATGAGGTGTTAGTAGGTGATTTTCTCTATAACTATAGCTCAAGAGTCCCTACCAGTGTGCTTCCCCTACTGATGACCAGTTGTTACCAAGTAACCAGTCAGACTTGTCTAGGGGACACATTCCTCCAAAAGTACATACAAAACCTAGGGGAAAGTGGGCACAAGCTTAGAGAACTCATGTGGCAAAGGGGTATCACAGCTTCTGAGAGTGTTTTTTCCCCTTTGTGAGACTCTCATAAAGGTCCTCTTTAAGCAGAGCATCATTTTCTGCTGAATTCCTCCTAGTGTGTCTAGTTTGTCCTTGACTGCAGTCCAGACACTGTTGATTCACTGCCCTGGGGATGTCCCTAGGACACTGATGAGAAATCCAAGTCTAATCTTTTCAGGTTCACAGAGCTTTCCTACATAAGGAGCAGGGTAGGTTGGAAATTAGAGACAAAAGTTCTTCTCTACCTTGATTCCTTGTTGGGGGCTTTGCTGGAAATATTATCTCTCCAGGGTACCAGATATTTGAATGTCCATATTCCAAACTAGTCTACTGTTTTTATATACAACCCCCTCCAGTCCCAACAGGGCATGACTGAGTCTCTTCATCCAATCCCAGCATACTTCCTGTGCCATTTGATTAACTGATTAAGGTTGAATAAGAAATCCGATTCTATAATTATTGAGGTAGGGGTTGAAGAAAACCTTTGTAACATTTCGTGTTGTTCAAAAATAGAATGCACTATGTCATGAAGTAGTGACTTCAGCCTCATAGAAGGTCAAGCAGGGTTTAAATGACCATTTGCAAGTGATGTCATGGAAGACATTCCCTACCAGTCAATGAATTGAAGGAGATGTTCTTTGAGGTTACATCTGACTCTGAGGTTGTATGATTCCACATCTATCAAGTCATCTCTTTCTTACATTAATGAAGGTTTTGTATTGGATCTGGTGGTTGCCCTCATTGATGCCCTTTTGGGGTACTGCAACTATTCATCTTTTATTTCAAGTCACTAATACAGTCCCTTCACCCAGAAGAAGAGGGGACATATTTTTCTTATTGTTCAGTTGTTTCAGTAATGTCCAACTCTTTGTGACCTCATTTGGAGTTTTCTTGGCAAAGATACTACAGTGGTTTACCATTTCCTTCTCCAGTTCATTTTACAAATGAGGAAACTGAGGTAAAGAGGGTTAAGTGACTTGCCCAGGGTCACACAGCTAGGAAGTCTCTGAGGTCAGATTTGTTCTCACAAAGTGCTCTATCCACTAGGCAACAATCTAGCTGCCCAAGAGGAATCCAGTACCTGGCTATTTTTCTCCACTGACACAGACAGTGCCCTAGTTCAGGGTCTTTAGACCTTTTATCTGGATTGTTGCAATAGTCTCCTAAATGTTTTCCCAGCCTTAGATTTCTTCCCTCCACTCTAACCCATTCCCCACATAAGTGCCAAAGTAATATTTCTAAAACATCCATCTAACTATGTCCTTTGTCTGCTCAATAAACTCCAATGGCTTCCTATAACCTCTAAGGCCAAACACAAACTCCACTGCTTGGCATATAAAACTCTGTATAGACTCCAGTCTATCTTTTTATACTTATTATACATTAGTTTCATACACCTTTCATTCATCCTTCATTTCCTCACACGTACATTCCCCTCTGGTATCCATGCCTTGGCACTGGCTCTCCTCTGTGCCTGGAATGTACTTCTTCCTCTTAGAATTCCTCATTTTCATCAAGGTTTGACTCAGATACTAACCTTCTGCATGAGGGCTTTTCTGATTGCCCTTAGTTACTAGTGCCTCCCCCAAGATTACCTTATATTTATTGTGTGTGTATATGCATGCATGCATGCATATGCATATGTGTGCATTGTATGGGCAGCATTTGTGCTCACATATATGTACATGTGTTACAAACATGGGTATATATTTACATACA
>JAQQSK010017819.1:0-10001 GCA_028658325.1 Potorous gilbertii | reverse complement strand
CAGCTTCTACATCAAGGGATCGAAGGGCATGGAATAAGATGTTCCAGAAGTCAAAGGAACTAGGTCTAAAACCAAGAATCACCTACCCAGCAAAACTGAGTATAATACTTCAGGGGAAAATATGGTCTTTCAATGACATTGAGGACTTTCAAGCATTCTTGATGAAAAGACCAGAGCTTAAAAGAAAATTTGACTTTCAAACACAAGAATGAGAAGAAGCATGAAAAAGTAAACAGCAAGGAGAAGTCACAATGAACTTACCAAAGTTGAACTGTTACATTCCTATATGGAAAGACAATAATTGTAACTCCTGAAATTTCTCAGTATCTGGGTAGTTGTTGGGATTACACACACATACACGCACATACATGTACACGCATGCTCACGCACACATACACACATGCACGAACACATGAAGACAGAGAGCACGGAGTGAAATGAATGCTTGGGATCATATCTTAAAATAAATCAAGGTAAACTGTGAGAGAGAAATGTAATGGGAGGAGAGAGAGTGAAATGGAATGGGGTAATTTATCTCTCACAGAAGAGGCAAGCAGGAGACTTCCTAGTGGAGGGAAAAAGAGGAGAGCTGAGAGAAAATAAACATGAAGCTTACTCTCATCACATTCGACTAAAGGAAGGAATAAAATGCACACTCATTTTGGTATGAAAACCTATCTTACAACACAGGAAAGTGGGGGAGAAGGGGATAAGCAGGGTGGGCGGTGGCTGATGGAAGGGAGTGCAATGGGAGGAGGGAGCAATTTGAAGTCAACACTATTGGGGAGGCACAGGATCAAAAGAGAGAATAGCAACAATGGGGGGAAGGATATGACGGAGGGAAATATAGTCGGTCTTACACAACACGACTATTATGGAAGTCATTTGCAAAACTACACAGATATGGACGAATTGCCTGCCTTCTCAAAGGGAATGAGTGGGGAGGAAGGGATGGGCAAAAGTAGGAACTCAAAGTTTTAGGAACAACTTCTGAGTATCGTTCTTGGTACTACGATATAAGAAATACAGGTAATGGGGAAAAGAAAGTTCTCTGGCCCTACAGGACAAAAGAGAAGATGGAGTAATTGAAGGGAGGGATGGAAGAAGAGAGGGCAGATTGGTGATAGGGATAATTAGAATGCTCAGTGTATTTGGGAGGGGGGAGGGGACAAATGGGGAGAAAATTTTGGAACCCCAAATCTTATGAAAATGAATGTAACAAGTTAAATATTTAAATTTATTTTAAAAAAAAAGCAATGCCAAAAATCTCCCAAAAAACCACACACAAAAAAATTTAAAAAGAAAAGAAATTAGCTAGGAAACGAAGATCAATGGCAAACCACCCAGATTAACCACTCTGATTTTTTTGCCGCAGCTCAGTTGGTGAACAGATCATGCAAAGAACTCAGTTAATTCAGGTAAATCATTTGATTGATTTCTTTGAATTGCAATGTATTGAGGTTAATCAATGAAATACCTTTCCTGACATATGATTTGTAGTCAGAGACTCATTCATGGGCTTTTTATTTTTTCAATTTTATTCCTTTTCTAAAATTTCTCTTTAGGTGTAAAGCGAAATAGCAATCATGTGGGAGAAAGAAAATCAAATCATTGCTAGAGATTTCATCCTATTAGGATTATTTCATGCAAATCTGTGGGGATGGCTATTCTTGACCCTTATTCTCATCATTTTTTTGTGGGTAATTATGGGGAATGCAGTCTTCATTCTTCTTATCCGCCTCAACAGCCAGCTCCACACTCCCATGTACTTCCTTCTCAGCCATCTCTCCTTCATGGATATCTTGAACATCTCAAGTGTCGTTCCCAAGATGGCCAGTAACTTCATATCTGGACAACTCTCCATCACATTTGGAGGTTGTGGGTTCCAGATATTTCTCTACATTTTCTTTGTCAGTGCTGAATACCTTGTTTTTACAGCCATGTCCTATGATCGCTATGCAGCCATCTACCACCCACTACATTATGCTATCCTCATGAACCATCGGATACGAGATGGTATAGCTGTAGGCTGCTGGCTTGAGGGAACCATCAATTCTACAATTCATAAAGCTTATGTGCTGCACCTACCCTACTCTGGTAAAAGGGTCATTGACCACTTTTTCTGTGAAATCCCAGTCATGTTGAAACTTTCCTGTACTGATACATCACAATATGAAAAAGGAGTATATTTGAGTGCTGTATTCTTCGTTGCAATTCCCTTTTGCATAATTCTTGCGTCTTATGCTCAGATTCTCCGTGCTGTGCTTCACATGTAATCTGTTGAAGCCCAGAGAAAAGCGTTCTCCACTTGTTCTTCCCACTTGATAGTGGTTGCCATGTACTATGGACCATTTATCTTTGCATACTTAAGACCCAAATCCTATCACACTACAAGTCAAGACAAGGTCTTAGCCATCCTATATACTATTCTCAGTCCCATGCTCAACCCCCTCATTTACAGGCTTAGAAATAAAGATGTCTTATGTGCCCTGAAGAAGGATTTAGAAAAGACCCTTACTCACAGATTTTGATATTATTGAAATTGAAATATACCAAGTAGCATTCATTCATTTCTTGGGTTGATACCAAAAAGTAATGCTTTTTAACCAGCTTTACAAATAGAATGAAATGAAATCAACAAAAGCATGTATTTTTTGTGTCATAGAAAATCTGTTGGCAATCATATTGAGTTTTAAAATTTATTTCATGAATTCTGCATTAATTCATACCCATTATGATCATATTGATTCATGTTTCAGCTCCTCCATTACACAGCAATTTCATATGTAGGTGGTATGCAGCAAAATGTTACACTAATTTATGTAGATAATATAAAAGCTCTGCAATCATTGGCAAAAAATTTTTTAGTGTATGGCTACAGAAAAGGGACTAAGAAATTGCATTATTCTCCTTACCATGTGTTGAGATTGCAAAAGAATTTGCCAGTAACCAGCTAACTGGAATTCAACTTCTTCCAGCTCAACAAGGTTTAGTCCCACAGAGTAAAAAGTTCGTTCCCCTATCCAGACACACATATATTTCTCTCTGCTGTTATGAGAAAAGGAAGTCATTTTATCCTGAAAATATAGAAAGGTCACATGATGTGGTGCTTGAAGATTATCTTGTGCTCTCCCTTTCAAGCATTGAAGACAATTAGGTTGGATGCTGGTGTATGAGTTAATATGTGAGTCTGTATATCTACTTGCAAGTTGGCTAGGAACTCTTGGACGCCTTTGAGGGATCGCGCCCAAGGTTCCTGGAACTAATGGTCTCTGAGGCAGGACCGCCTCCCTTGTTTTCCTCCTGAAGTTGGGGGAAAGTGGATAATCACGAGCTGGACATAAGGAGAATGCAGAGCAGGGGTTGGAGGGATAGATTTGTTCTTCAAAGGTATGGGATGAAGGGCATAATTCACGAAGCTATTATGTTATAAATAATGCTGCTTCACTGATAATGAACGGAGTCAACTTACACCCTGACTCCTGCCTCACTCATTGCATCCTGAGAACAGAATAAGGTCTTGCTGGCCAAGATTCCCAAACAAAAGAGGAAGGTCACATCTACTTATATGTAACCACTTCTCTAATTTTTTATCCAATAATTTCCTTGTGCATTCTCCATGGTGAAGACTTCATATTCTACTCAATGTTCCAAAGACCTTTCTTGGTTGCTTGGTTGGGGTTTTTCTTCTTTCTCGAAGAGGACCAGAATAATATCACCATGACAAAGTGAATTTCAATGTGTCAGACTGTGACTGATCAGACCAACATGAGCTCAGAATGCTCTACCATCAGTTAAGCACAGATAGTTCATGTGAATATTCGGGGTGGATACTCCAAATTTTCACATCTCCCGTTTACTTTGGACTGTATCAATATTACCTTGATCATAGAGAACAGCACCATTTCTGATATGGACCTATCACTCTGATTGATCCTTTTCAGGTGTTTCCCACTTCACACAGTCAAACCCAACATTCTTGAGGGAGACAGAGTATCCTTTTATTGCTTCTTCTGACCACTGTGTTGTCGCCTGCCCTGTGTGAGTTCTCCTTAAAAATCTTTTTGTCAAATGAACATTTTGCACTCAAACATCATGGCCAGCATATCAGAGTTGGACTCCGTGATGCATAGTTGGAATAGTTGGCAGTTAAGCCTGAGCAAGGACTTCAGTGTCTGGTATCCTATTCTGACTGCTAATTCTCACTATCTTCCAACAAGACTTTAAATGAAAGAATTTCGTTTTCCTGGCAAGGGGCTGGTAGACTGTCCATGTTTCATAGGCATAAAACAGTGAGGTCAGAACCATGGCTCTGTGCACCTTCAGTATGGTAGTCAGTTTAATACCTCTTCTCTCCCAAACTTTTCTTCAGAGCCTCCCAAATATTGAGCTAGCTCTGGTAGTGCATGTGTCAACCTCATCGTCAATGTGAACATCGCTGGAAAGTACAATACCAAGGTAAATGAAATTGTCCACAACATTCTCCATTTGTTGTAACCAATGGATCCATGCATGGATGGGGTGATGGTGGCTGATAGAGCACCTGTGTTCCCTTATTGTTAATATTAGGCCAAAATTAGTACAGGCCACAGATAATTGATCTAGACTTTGTTGCATCTCAGCTTCAGAAGTTGCACAGACTACAAAATCACCTGCAAGCAGAAAATCATGCACCAAAAATCCCTTCATTTTGCTCTTGTTTGGTTTGTAGCCTTTTCAAATTGAAGAACTTACCCAATTTGCACAGGAGCTGACCTTAATGCTGTGCTCATCCTTACTGAAAGCATTTGACGACTTGCCTGGAAATATCCTAAAAAGCAAGGGAGCAGAACACAGAGCTGTTTCTCTAGATCGGTGACTGGAAGGCACGGGAATATTTCCCACTATCCAGATCCTGGGCAAACATGCAATCGTGAAATTTACATACAATACTTATTACTTTCTCTGGGCAACCAAATTTAGACATAATTTTTTATAAGACCTCACAACTAACAGCCGTGGGACGAACTACCAACGTTGAGTATAGATCTTACTTCTGCTGTTGACATTTCTCTTGTAATTGCCAGGCAGCAAACATCATACCGAATGTTCCTCGACCCGAAGCCCCACTGGCTCTCAGGTATATGACTATCTTCCATGTGAAGGATCAGCTTATTAAGGAAGACTCTATCAAGAATTTTGCAGCAGTGACTAAGAGAGAGACTCTGCTATGATTGTCATCTGACAGCCTATTTCCTTTACCTTTATAGAGTTGGACAATGGAGGCATCCTTGAACTCCTGGGGGATAACCTTGCCTTGTAATACAATCTGGAAAATTTACGTCAACATTTGAATGAGCAATGGTTCCCCTATCTTGTAATCTCAGGTAGAAGAAAATCATTACCACGTGCTTTGACACGTGAATGGAGCCTAAGGGCCTTCAAAACCTCTTCTTAATTTGGAAGTTCAGCTAAGGAGGGACTGAATTCAATCTGAGATAAAATGTCAATGGCCTCAGCATTTGTTGATAATAGTCTATTGGGAACACCATGGAAGTGTTCAATCCATCTCTCTAGGATCATGTTCTTATCAGTGATCAATGCGGCTCCATCAGCAATTACTAGTTGTGATGTGCCATAGGCTTTTGGTTCATGATTAACTGTCTGGGAATCATAAAAGCGTTTTGGATTGTTGCTATCACAATAAAACTGAATTTCCTCTACCTTGTTACTGAGTCATTAATTTTGTATCTCTCTAGTCTTTACTTGTACTTTGATTGTGATACCATTAAATGCTGCCTTCTTAAAGGTGGATGAACTGCCCTGTTGGTAAATCCTGTGGAGTTTACATTTTTTCGTTTAGCGGCTTCTGAATTTCCCCATCATTTTCATGAAACCAGTCTTCATGTTTCCTACTGTTTTCACCCAGATAAGCAAATGCAATACTATCCATCAAACCACCGAAAACTATCCACTGTTTTTCTCCTCCACTGTTGGCAAATATGTGGTGGCTCAATTTTTTTCTCCAAGTTTGCAAGAAAATATTCACGCTCAAAGAAGAACTCTAATTTATTGAAAATAATATTTTTTGGCATTCATTTAACCTTGATGATAGCCCTATTGATGAATGAGAATATTTAGCTTGAAAGAGAAAAGTCTATCATCAGTCTTCCACTCTGCATGACACAATGCCTTTGTCACTCTCAAATCTTGTCTAGCTCTTCTCCTTACAACCAGAAAGTCTCTTAAGTACCAATGTCTGCTGTGAGGGTGCATCCATGAAGTTTTATTCCATTTAGGTAAATGGAAATAGGTGTTCACCTGTGTCGCATAGGAGTTTGTATAATATGCACATATGTAAAGGGGTCTGAGAACTCTCGGACGCCATTGTAGGATCGCATGCAAGATGCCTGGAACTAATGGCGCCTGAGGCAGGACTGCAGCCCTTGTTTTCCTCTTGGAGTTTAGGAGAAGTGGGTATTCACGGGCTGAACACGAGGTTAATGCGGAGTAGGGACTGGAACATTAGATGTGACCTTCAAAAGGTTGGTTAAAGGGTATAACAGATGAGACCATTATATTATAAATAATTCTCCTTCACTGCTAATACGCGGAGTTGTCTTATACCCTGCATCCCGCCGTATTCATTGTGACCTCAGAACAACATAGTGTCTTGCTGGTCAAGACCCTCTACTCAAATGGAACTTCACACATATATGTATATACAAACTCGCACATTTGTATGTGTAAACACACACAAATATGTGTGTATATGTTTATGCTATCAATTTATTCTGCAACTTATCTAACTTCTGCTTCTGATCTTTCCTGTGTTACCAACCTATTTCATTTTCTTTTGTCTAATAGAACATGAAGTTCTTGGGAGCAAAGGGTGTCTACATTTTCTGTGCTTATTCTTAGTGCCTAGCAATGTCATTTCCACACTGCACACACCGCACTCTTCTCTCAGACCCCTCTCTCCCTTATAATTGCACTGTTTGCATTACAGTTAGATTCATTCCTATTATTTACTGTCTCCATTGCTACATACATCCTGCTGCAGAAAATGAAGAAAATCATATAATCTTTTTGAATGCAAAAAGTACCCATTGATGATTCACCACCACAACTGAACCTTCACTGCTCTTAGGGAATCCTACTACATCCACCTTATCAACTCACTATTTTACTCTCCTTAGTAGCTCCTACCAATTCTATCATCCACTCTTAAGGTTTGTATTTCTCTCCCTCTCACATCTTCTCAACTGATATACATGTTTTATATTTCTCAGAAATTAGTGAGGAAATAAATTCTTTTTCTCTCCCCTTTCTCAGCTCACATCACTTATATGGTTATCCAACTGTCTCAACCTTCACTTCATGTCACCTGATCAGGTAGCATTAATCTTCACTAAGGCTAAGGACACTACTTGCTCAAGGAATTAACTGCTTTCTGGGTCTTCTAATGGATTGTTTCCTCTGTTATACTTAGGCTATAACTTAGCTTGAGTATTCACCAACCTATTCGGTCATTTGGTTTTGCCTGCACTCCTCCCCATGCCTTCCATCCTAAAAAACAAAGCACTTGCTGGATCCTTCTGTTCTTGCCAATGATCATGCTATAGCTCCTCTACCTGTTGCAACTAAATTCTGTGAAAAGCTAGATACAAAATATGGATTTACTTCTCTCCTTCAACTTTATTCTTAACCTCTTAAAGTTCAGCTTCCAGTGTTATACCACCAAAGCAACCCTCGAAAATTTGTAATAATGTCGTAGGTGTCAAAAAAATGGCTTTTCTCAGTGTCCTCATATTCCTTGATCTCTCTAGAAACTTTAGAGTACTTGATTATTTCCTCATCTTTGGCGGACTCTTCATTCTAAATCTTCTGGACACCTCCTCCTCTCGGTGCTCTCCTGATCATTTCTTCCTTGTGTCCTTTCTTGGCTCCCTTTGAAAAGGGAGCCAAGAACTATAGATATACAAGAGAGTTCTGTCTTGGGTCCTTTCGCCTTCACTTGATAGTCTCTTGAGCTCACATGTGTTTAATGACTCTGTCCTTGAAAGATAAGTAGATTCTTTAATCTACTTATCCTAACCAAAGTTCCTCCTCACCTCCAGTACTGCTTGTCTAAAAGCGATTTTCACAAATCTCAAGTTGGATATCTATTAGATATAATAAATTCAAAACGTCCAAAGTGAAACTCATTAACTTTCCTCTTAAGCACTCCTCGCTTCTAACTCCCCTATACTGTCAAGTCCATCATCAGGTGACAGTCAGGGCCTGGATTCAAAGCCAGGTCCTCCTGACTCCACATGTACTTTCTGCAAGGGATCATGTAGGAGAACTTTTGTAAAGTTATTCTTTATTTTCATTGAAGGTTTCAACACAAGAGATATTCCAAGAGATGAATACAACTTACATTGGAGTGATGGGCTAGTGTGTATAAAATATTTCGATACTGGCTGAGTCCTTCACCTAGATAAGTTCATTTGGTGCACAGAAAACTTTATGACACATGAGCTATTACCCTCATTATAAGAAAGAGGAAAACTGGGCTGAGAAATGTCAATGTTTCTGGTAAAGGTTACACAGCTAGGAAGTAAAACAAGCGGGATTTCAATTCCAATCATCCTCACTTCAAGTGTAACATAGTAAACACTTTCCAACATGAAGAGGATTGTTTCTCAAATATCCACTGATGAAGACAGATAAAGTACTGGTTCTCACTGTACACTTGTGTCAAGGGAACGAGTATCAAGTAAGTGCTAGAAATTTCACCAAAGAGATAGTTTACTATTATTTTGAAGTCACTCCCATTATGCCTTGCTTGGTATTTCAATTACAGCAAAGCAATGATTCTCAGATAGAAATGTAAGATTTCATATAAGCAAAGGAGTCTGTAATCTAGTTAGAAGAAAACTAGATTCTCCCTCACCTGGTAGAAGGTAGACATGGTTCTCATTTGGAGCGGGGAGGAGGTTGCATTTTCAAATACCTGCTGGGACCAGCAGTCCACGATTGCTGTAGAGACAGAGATACATCTAGTGATTCTATATCATATCCTTGTTGAGCATCTGTGGAACATGTACAGTTTAGATGAGACTGCAATCAGTTCCAGATGTGACAAAATACTACAAAATTTCAAACAAAGACAGAATAGGATTACACCTTTCCAGAGATGTGTAGGAAGAGATGAAGATGTATGAAGATGTAGACTTACCTTGTGTGACCTCCCAGGTGTATGTGAACATTTGTGAGAGGGTATATATATATATATATATATATATATATATATATATATGTATGTATGTATTTTTGAGGATGGAAGTGAGAAAGATGGGAAGAGGGAGAGTTAGAGTACATCTCAGCACAGAACACACAGGGATTCCTTGAGTGGATATCAGTCTAGTGTTTGCTGTCTTCTTAGCTGTTCTGGTTCTGGCACTGCCCGAGGCCACTGGCTTGATCTCACTGGACCTTCAGACATAACACAAGGAAATTGTAGAGTGTGGACTGGAACAATCCAAGAATTTTCGTAGTTCACTAGATTTGAGGAGCAGTAAACCCAACGGCTAGTGAAGGAGGGGAATCCTAGTTTCTTCACCTCGTAATTCAATCGGTAAGCAATACAAATGCAATGCCAATTTTCTCATTGGACTGATGACTGCCAGGAAAGTGGAGGTAATTTTAGGTGATTAAGCAACTCTTGTTAGAGACAGAATTCAAGCTTCCCATTTTGAGTCTGGGTGCTTCTATCATTGGTTCACAAAGTCTCTCCAAAGATAAAATGAGCTTTCCAGTCAGAACTGTGCTAGTAAATGTTAAACAACTGACTCTCTACAAAAGTGTGTTTGACGCAATTCTCATTTTTATCTGAATTATTAAGTTTCTGATTCCCTTAAGTCTGGATTATGATGAAAACAGTAAATTAAGCCATGATGTGTAGTACTTCGTGAATTTCCAAAGTGTAAATAATTACACTGAAAATCTAACAATCGGCGGTTGTGATACAGTTTAAT
>JAQQSK010017818.1:0-10001 GCA_028658325.1 Potorous gilbertii | reverse complement strand
CTGTTGACATTTTGTTGGTTTCTAACTCTGTCATCTAGTATATTAGTTATCCCTCCCAAAGTAATATCATCTACAAAGTTTATAGGTTTGACATCTATGCTTTCATTTAAGTCATTGATAAAGATGTTGGTTAGCATGGGGATTCCTTAGACTCAGAGATTTAGAGTTAGAAGGGAACATCCTAGGGTTCTTCTAACCAAACTCCTTAGACTTTATGGATGAAGTCTAGAGATGTCTTGACCAAGGGGTCACACAAAGAGTAAGTGGGTAGAGTCAAATCCAGACACAAATCCTCTCACTCCAAAGCCAGTACTTTTTACCATATCACACTGTCTCCTCTCTCACAAGTTGATAGAGGTTTGTTTTTGGTTTTTTTTAACCTTCAAACCTGAATTATTTACCACTAAGTAAGCAGAGGATATGAGGAAAAGATGTGACTAATAATTTAGAAAATTCTTGATCATCCATAGAAGTTGGAGAAGGCAGAAGAAAGGAAGGAAACAAATTTATTTAGTACCAGCTACATTCGAGGCACTCTAAGTGCTTTACAGATGTGGTTTTAGTTGATCCTCAGCAACTCTATGAGATAGGGACTATCATTACCTCCTTTTGAGAAATCTAAGACAGACAGGGAAGACTTACCCAGAACCACGTACCTAGTAAGTGACTGAGGCTGGATATGATGTCAGGTTTTCCCAACTGCAGACCCAGTGCTCTCTCCATTGTACCTCCTAGCGGCCAGAATCATATGTATTGCTGAAATCTACAAAATAAATTTGCTAAAATTGACAAATTATACTTTTCACTAAAGAAATAAATCTTTCCCACCAAGTCTTCTTTACGATCCTAATACATGTCCACTTGCAATCACATTTCTTATTTGCTGTTCTTTATTCCAACATATTTAGGGTTTTGGCAAACCACAGGATGTCCCCAAGAGGAAGAAAGAGAAACAAAGGGAGAGAATTTTCTATAGTCTTTGAATAATTGAGAGTTGATTCTACTGCATAAGGATAGATATAGATATATACATATATATGCATATGCACATACATGCATATACCTGTATATATGTATACACACCCGCAAACACACATGCACATATATGTACATGGTGTGTGCATATATGTATACATGTGTGTGCACATGTGTGTATACGTATGTGTATGTATGTGCATATAGTGTGTGTGTATGAAACATTTCAGGTAGCTAGGTGGCACAGTGGATGGAGTACTAGGCCTGGAGTCAGGAAGACTCATCTTGGGTTCAAATCTGGCCTCAGACACTTACAACTGTGTGACCCTAGACAAGTCACTTCCCCATATTTACCTCAGTTTCCACATCTATAAAATGAGCTGGAGAAGGAAATGGCAAACCAGTCCAGTATCTTGCCAAGAAAACCCTAAATCGGGTCAACACGAGTTGGACATGACTGAAAAATGACTGAACAACAAAACATATATGTAATTTCAGAAGTCTGTTCTTGTTTCTTTTGAGACCATTTTCCCTTCACAATAGAATGTTTACATATGTCTCTATGTATGTCTATGTGTATGTATAATGTATTCAGCAACCTTTTATCGTGCTAGACTGTTACTTCGTTACCAGAGGATAAATTTGCCTAAAACAATCAGAATATAAAGCTAAAATGAAACTGAAGAGTTAAAAGATGAGGAATATAGCACTCTCTCTCTTGTGCTGTTTACCTGGGCTCTGTGTGAAGCTCCAATCTATTAGCATAAACATCTGTACCTGCAATGATATCAGCAAATGTTTGGATTGGATACAACAGACCTGCTTCTCAGACACTGTTATCACACACTATCATAAACAAATACTGTTCTCTCCAGCAGGCTGGACAACAATAAACACAGCTTTGTCTGGGTCAGAGCTACCTACAGGCCTTTGCAAAGCATTTCATCATTTCTCCCTGCTCAGAGCCAATCTCTGCATTATTGAGAAGCCTAG
This sequence comes from Potorous gilbertii, assembly GCA_028658325.1. NCBI lineage: Eukaryota > Metazoa > Chordata > Mammalia > Diprotodontia > Potoroidae > Potorous > Potorous gilbertii. The sequence continues at coordinate 8,033 of JAQQSK010017818.1, read as the reverse complement.
CAACTGTTTGAGAGCTGTTAGGGCTTTGGAATGAAGGGAGTCAACCAATTTGCTTCCTCTTCTTGATGCCTTTATGCCTGCAGTATCTTGCTAGAGCCCTCCTTAATTGGTTGATTAATCATCTGGAAGATTTTCACCAGCCTCAGAATCAGTGAGGTTTTAGAAAGGGCTGAGGAATAGTTGACATGGTATTTGCTACATGACACCTTCAAGAGAAATGCCAGAAGAAGGATAGAGGTTTTTAAAGGATGTCTGTTGACTTGACCAAGGTCTTTGATACTGTCAGTCATGAGGGCCCATGGAAGAGGGTAGTGAAATTGGGTTACCCTTAGAAGTTCATCAGCATTGTACACCAGTTTCATGGGATGGCATGCTTGTGTTGGCTCTGGATGAAGGACAGTGCTCTCATGCTTTCCTAGTCACAAACAGAGGAGAGTGAAGTAGGGTCATGTGATTGCTCCCATGCTCTTCAGAATGATGTTTTCCATGATGGAGTCAGACACCTTCAAAGAGGGTAAAAACAGCATCAAGATCAGCTTCCACAATGTTGGTAAATTATTTTAACTTCAAAAGGCTACAAGCCAAGACCAAAGTGGAGGGAAAGTTGGTGAGCTACCTTTTGTTTGCAGAGGGTTGTGCCCTCAATGCAACTTCTCAGACTGAGATGCAGTAGAGTATGATTCAATTCTCTGTTGCCTGTGTTAATTTCAGCCTAACAATCAACAAGAAAATAGACATCAGCCAGCATGCACCATCCACCCATGGAACCACAGGTTGAAGTAAATGGAGAAGTTTTGATTGCTATGAATGAGTTCATTTATCTTGATATTACACTCTCCAGGGCTGTCCACATAAATGATAAAGTTAATACACGTACTGCCAAAGCAAATTTAATATTCGGGAGGCTCAGAAAGAAAGTGTAGAAGAGAGGAATTATCAGGCTATGTAACAAACTGAAGATCTACAAACACATTGTGCTGATTGCACTGTTGTATGTCTGTGAAACTTGTACAATCCATCAGCACCATGCCAGAAAACAGAACCACTTCCTCTTGAATTGTCTCAGGAAGATCAACCTGGTTTAACCATTTGCTGAGATGGCTTACCAGAGAATGACTGCTGCACATGCCGTTATTGCTTCTTGGAGCTAAATCAAGTTGAAAGTAATCAACAGGCCTTAAACCCATCAGAGATGTCTGCCTCAAGCATATAAAGACTTCCCCCAGTGAAATGTGCAGATAAGAACAATTTGTTCCAACAGGCATAAAGATGGCTAAAGAAGGCACTTAGCTTGGTCAGATATCAAAGATATGAAAGTCATCCATAGAATCCAGGGCCATCATCAGTCATCTTGACTCCTGTCTTGCCACTGGACTTTGTTGACTCTGGAAGAGAAAGTGAGGCTGACAACTTTATGCAACTCTGTCTCACTTCAGCTCAGTTCATGTACAGTTCAAAACATCACCCTGTGATTTCAGTAGTCCTCTTTGAAAATGAAGGATGAACAACTCAGGAAAGTCCTAAAAACTACCTGGAAAGATAAGGTATTGGATGCAGGTCCTCACTAGAGTGGAACTGCCAAGCATTCAAGCTATTTCAGAGAGTGCAACTCTGATGGACTGGCCACATAGTTTCAATGCCAAAGGCATCGTTACCCAAAAGACTATTTTACAGAAAACTTACACAAGGTAAGCCCTCACATGCTGGTCAGAAAAAACAGTATTAAGACATTTTTAAGGTATCTCTGAAGAACTGTAATATTGACTGTGAGACATGGGAAACACTGGCACATGCCCGCCCAGCATGGTATGCTCGCATCAGGGAAGGTGCTATACTCTATGAACAAAGCAGAATTGTAGAAGCAGAAAGGAAATACGAGCTATGCAAATCCAAAGCCACTCCCACTCTAAATGTCCTAACGGACCACTTGTCTCCAATCTGTGAAAATGCCTTTTGATATTGGACTGATCAACCACAGTCAAATACACCATACCCTGATTTTAACCTTGAATGTTATTGGTCTTCTTTGAAAACAACAATAACAATATCTAGTGATCCTATTATCTCTTCTTGGTATCCTAATTTATTTGATTTCTGGTACCATCCAAGAATGGCTATCGTTGGTCTATTGCAGAAGTTGTGTGATGTTGCCTAGATACTAGAGAAAGCAGGGTTCTTTTATGCAGCCCCACTGGTATGGATATATTGACAAGAGGTAGAGGAAATTAAGCCCTAATCCATTCCTCTTTAGCCAACAACTAGTCAATAGCCCTGAGATGAGAACTGGCTTCCAGAGGAGATTATCATATAAAAATGGTCCAGATGGAACACTTAGAGTTCATACCCTCTCACTCATCTGTGAAGAGAATAGATTTACAGAAAAGAAGGAGGATTTGCAAAGAAGGATGACCATCTACCACAAGGGATCCAGTGAACCAGAATTAAGACAAGCCTGTATGACAGTAAGAATATATGAATGTTATACATTAAGTTATACGTGTTCAATATTGTTGAATTGATTGTTGAATTATATATATTCAATAATTCAACATTCAATAAATGAAAGTTAACCTGACTATGCCCTTGACTTCAATCTTGAACTTCTAAAATAATTAACTATAAGAGTTCAATTCCCTCTAGACCATGACAAGTCATCCAGGACAATGGATATGTGTCTCTCTTGGCATGCTCTATACCATATTTTCCCTAGAGTCCCAAGATAAAACATGCATCCTTTGCCCAGGACACCTGGTCATGGCATACAGGGAACTGAACTTTTATAGGTAAAAAAGCAACAGATCCCTCACTTGGGTCCAGTCTATCACACAAAGCAATTCATGTTCTTTGTTCCTTACCCAGTCCCACAATCCTTATCATTAACTAGAACTTCTTTAACTCCCATGACAATAGGTATGAAATTAGACAGACATATCTGGTAGAGATGTAATCAAGGAATAAATGACTATGCCCTTGGAAATCTGCTCAGACCCTCTTTTCTTAATAATTTTCTTGAGAAATCAGAAAACTGACTCTTTTCCTATTACTTGTAGATATCTAAACATGAGTTATGCTGCCATGTGGTTCTTTCTTTGATAGCAATCCATCCACGCATTCTCTTCAAATAAGAAATAGAATCATGGGCTCTTAGAGGAAAGGACTTTAAAGATCATATAGTACAATCCTTCATAAATGACAAGTCTGACACTTAGAAAGCTTAAGTGACTCATTCAAGGTCACACTTTAGCAGACCCAAGAATACAAATGAAGTCTAATGTATAGTACATACTTAACAAATACTTTTTGACTTGACTTAACTTTCTGTTGCTTTGGCAAGTGTCCTTAAACTAGATATTATAGGCATTTTTCTTTGACCTTTAAATGTGATTTCACAGGTATTAGGAACTCTCTACCAATAAAAGTTGACCCTCAATCTGCCACTTACACTCTCATTGCTAGGGGCAATGAAGTTTAAGTGACCTGACCAGTATATATTTAGCCAATATGAGAGGTATGATTTGAACTAAGATCTGCCCAAGTTCAAGGCCAATTCTCACTCCACTACATCCCTGAGCCTTTATGAGCAGTTGTATAAAGCATTGTGGAGTCTGAGAGTACAGAAGCAATGTGCTATTGTGTGTAGACTGGAAATAGGATGGGATAATTTGCAAAGCTGAAGAGCAATGAGAGACCATGGAATTCAAGATGTGATCCCAAATTTCCTTTCCTCAATCTCTGAAGTAAAAGCTTTTGTGGTAACATAATTTTGGTCAGAGTTTTCTAGATATTCAAAACTTTTCTAGATAATTTCTTTAATTCTTTATTTTGGTAGTATGGCCTTGCTCCTAAGAAAACAAGATTTAATAGGTAATGTTTTCACAAGATCAACTCTTCTAAAAAACAAACATCTCAAATCCAAACGTGTATGATGCTTGTCACAAGGAGGCATATTGGCATCTACTTCATATTCAAAGGCTCATGATGTTTATAGAGTCTACTTATCCAACCTGGCAGAGACAGTGGGTTGAAGAACGTTTTGCCTATTTGCAAAATGTTTGCAACGATCACATAATGGTGATATGTCCAATAACAGCAAGCAATGATAGAAAAACAGGTTTAACCCACAAGGCTTCATTTTATAGTTCTAGTGACAAGCAGGACCAACATCTCAGTTCTTCTAAGAAATAACAGAAGTCTTTGGTATTCTATATTTGGGATACTTTTCAGGGCTGTTTTTAAAATCATTTTCAGTCAGATTGGGTGATCTTCACTTTTGCTTACCTTGTACTATTATTGTAGAAGTCATTGTCAATAGTTTTCCCAGTCCTCCTGGGGATTGGAGGCAGGGGAAGAAAGTTATGTAAGGAAGAACTTATGTACATATATAAAGGGAATTCTAAAGTCATTTTATATGGAGCATGTAAGAAAATCTGGAATCATGCAGCATATAAAAATTTAGAGAATATGCATGTATGCATTTGTATGTGTATAATAAACATACATGTAGTAGATAGGCTCAGACTTGTGATTTCTTATAAATAGTTGAACCAGGTTTCCTCAGGAAGAATCTATTTCAGGAAAAAAGTTACATATATAAACAAAGATTAGTTTTAGATCAGCTTAGATAGAATAGGTGATGAAATCTGGGATCATTCAGAATAAAAAATATTTCAATACTTTACATATGTGTACACATATGCACATAAAGAAAAAGAAAGAATAAGAGAGATCTAGCACATATCCATAATATAATGGTTATGGTTAATAATATCAATTATAATCTACATAGGTGTATGATATATATCTGGATATATTTAAAATATATTTATTATATATAATATCCATTATAATCTATTTAGATGCATATCTAAATATATATTAAAATAAATGCATTACAAAACATGTAATATAAAATATTCATTTCAATCCATAAGATACATAATTTATTTACATGTTGACATCTAAAATATATTGTTTTCTCCCACAACACTTCTATGTACATTTGTGTGTATATGTGCCTATATGAATATACGTATATATATTTATATATAACATATAAACTATAAATTATACAGTGATCGTCTATCTTCATTGATAGAGAAGTTCCTGATACTAACAAAACCACAGATCTTCCAAATCTCTGTAGATCTCTCTATATCTTTGCATATAAGTAGCAACATGTATTACAATAGTATATTTGTGTGTATGTGTGTGTGTGTACATATATATATATATATATATACATATATCATATATGTTAGATATCTGTATATATGCCACAAGAAAAATAAGGGGTTTGTATCAAAGTTTTATTTTATGGTTATTTTAAACATGTTGTTATTCTCCTTGTCCATACCTACTTTGCTTCTCCCCCTCTCCACATTTCTCTTCGTTTCATTTCAATTTGCATCTTACAGATCTCAAGTCTACCATTATATTTAATGTCTAAAGCCTTCTTACTCCCTGACTCTCCTTTCCCTCCCAAAGCTACTGAAAATATTGCCTTGCCCATCCTCAGAGGTGAAAGTACTTTAACAACTTCAAGGTTACCAAACACAAAACCCAATGCCTCTTCCTTATTTCCTTCAGTGTAGTCTGAGAGGAGAGAATAACGCTCTCAGCTGTGTAGATCTGCTAATGCTGAGAGGAAACATTAAAAAAACAACGGGGTTTCTGAAGAAAAACAAAATTTAAAACAATATGATTCAAATAGCCTTGTTTATAGTGGCGTAGCAGAAAGAAACACCCAGTTAAAACTGACAAAAAGGAGATAAACATAAAGTTTATTATAACTAGGTTTGATGGAAAAGCTAAACCGCTGGTGAGCATTAAGTACTCGGTTGGGGGTGGGGGGAGAGAATGAAATGGCATTTGAAGTTATCAAAGGGAGAAGTCTTAGTGACAGGAAAAAAGGAATCTTAGTTTAAAGGGTGGTTAAAGCTTTTACTTTTAAATGGTGTGAATTTTGAAAAGTGCCCCAAAAGAGCTGTGGAAGGAGCCAAAGAGCTCAAGAGGTAACAGCAGCAAAGGAAAGAATGATTGGTGAGATCTGAGCAATGGATAGGAATGTTCCAGGGGGCACAGCCTCGAGAGCTGGGGTCAGCTAGCCCACCTGGCTATTCCTTCCATTAGAGATTCACATTTAAAAAACAATAGCAACAAACCAAACCCTGGTTTGCTTGGCTCTTATAACACACACAATCACTCCCAATTCACAATTCTGAAGTCTTGAGGTGTGAATTAGGACTTGTGCAGTGTGTCCTAGGCACTGCCGATTATTCACTGCACTTTTCGGTTCACCAGCAATGTCTCTAGTCCACAGGGTTTTCATAAACTTGGCTCAGACAGGTGATGGGAAAACAGATTAGTCTCTGTCAAGAACACTAAGATTCTCAGATGACAAACATTGTAGAATTATCATCACCATCAGTGCTTTGTGTACTCTAGGATTAGAAAGAGACATATATATTCAAGGGTGTACTGGAATACATGACCATTGAGGTCCCTTTCAGTGCTAAAATTCTGTGAGTTTAACTGATCTGCCTGAAAGACATCATGGAAAATGGTGGATGGAAAGTTGAAATTTAAGCCAGAAAAACCTGGATTCATACTGTCCATGGGATTTTCTTGGCAAAGATACTGGAGTGGTTTGCCATTTCCTTCTGCAGTAGATTAAGGCAAACAGAGGTTAAGTGACTTGCCCAGGTTCACACAGCTAATAAGTATCTGAGGTCCAATTTGAACCGAGATCTTCCTGACTCCAAGCCTAGTGCTCTATTCACTGAGCCTTCTAGTCACCCAGTAGACATGTTACTTAAACTCAACTCTCACTGCCCCAGGCAGACTATATACATTGCATAATAACTTTTGAGTAGGAATAGGAAGAGGACAAAAGTAACTTCCTTCCCCAAAATTCCTATACTTGTGAAGTCACAGCCAGAGGTTTCAAATTCAGCCCACATACATGCATACAAGCATACATACATATTCACATACATACACAAAAGACATATGCATATGTATGTACACATATGCATATACATGTATAAATATAATACGTGTTTGTCAGTGTACATTAAAGTAGTTACAAATGCTACCCGAGTAGATAATCATAAGACAAATATTTAGTCCATGTGAAGAGCAAATATTTAGAAACCTCTAGGATATTCATCATTTTCACAATTAGCACAGCGTTTATTGTACCCAAGTGTGTTTTTTTGTATAATTCATGTGTTAATGGAGTTACCCTCTGTTTTATAGGCAATACTTTATCAGTTATCTTATAGAATATCAAATCTCCAAAGAAGATATATTTAAGATTCAAAACAGGACACCAAGAACTATGTAATTAGTCTCAAATCTTGCACTTAAATGAATAGATAATCATCTTGAAGCAATCTATGAACATTTAGTTGCTAAGCAAGTCATCTATCTTTTCTCCTTAGATTTAGTTATGATTTTTTTGTTTTGTTTCTTTGTCTTTTCAGATGGGAAGTGCTGGGAAGCACTTTAAAATAACTATGGTTAAGGGTGTCCTTGCTGTGAATCTCCATGCTCTTGTTTTAGTAGTGTAGTTTCGGTTGTATTGAACAGATTGACCAAATTAATAAAGTTCAGCAAATAATTTTAATTTTCCTAATAAGAAGGTGGAAATAGCAAGGATAGGCTAGACAATAAGCATCTCAATGCCCTTTATACCCAGTATCAACATAATTTTGTCCCCTTCTATTATACAAATAAAACGAATATTAAATGGTACCACAATGTAATATACTTGATAGTGTGTAAAAAATGTACCATGGTACTATGGTACCATGTACCATAGAGAGGCATCATGGAACCATGTAAAATATGCTGACTCTGGAGTCAGAAGACTTGGTTTTAAATTCTGCCATTTAGTGTCTATATGCCTTGGGTCAAGTATTTATCTTCTTTATTTTTTTTTTAATTTTATTTATTTATTTTTTTAATGAATTTATTTATTTAACTTTTTACATTCATTTTCACAAGATTTTGGGTTCCAAAATTTTCTCCCC
>JAQQSK010017817.1:0-10001 GCA_028658325.1 Potorous gilbertii | reverse complement strand
AGCAGGATATGGACTTCACAATTTCTCAGAGCTGATGAGAGTTACTGGGAGGATACTATAGAGTGAAGGACTGAGAAGATTCAAGCTATACCCTGGTTTATTTAGAATTCTGGACTTAGGAGTTACACAGATAGTACAGATCAGAGGTGAAAGTGAAACATTTCTTCAACCACCCCACATGTCTCCTGAAAGCATTCAAAAAACAAAGTTTTGATGTATGTTGTGTGTGTTTTAAGCATTTCTTTTATGGTGGAGGAAATAAATAACTGTCCTATACCTGACTGACTTTGTACATTGAGTACCTTTTCTAGAAGGGACCTGTTAATCTGTTTTGGGGAGTTCCTAGAGATGAGTCATTCCTAAGCTGTGTATTATAGGTTTCCTTCAGACTTCTTAGGCTCACTAGAAGGGAAAACAATTAACTCTAAAACTCAGGAGCACAATGAATGTGAGACTATGAGAAGCCAAAGAATACCCAAGCCAAATGTGAGAATATGAGAAGAAGCCAAAGAATACCCAATGCTTTCTGAAGTGAGAGTCTTCATTAGCCATCACTATTTTTATTTTAAATTAGGGCAAGCAGCAATGACAATAAAAAAGTTCTGGTTTAGGCACCAAGTCATGTATCCTTAAATCAAATTTGTAATTCACGATGTGAAAATAGTACAAATTGAAGATGTGGAAAAATTAGCCCCACACTGCCCCCCTTCCAATTCCAGGAAGGTGGTGGTGAGGCCTCGGAAGAATGTACCATCTGCCAGTTTCCTATTTTGATTAATTATTTTTTTGAACTAGGTGATAAGCTATTTCTGAAGGAATGTAAACGCAGTCAAAATAGAAATGTAACACTTTTTAAATGGCACAATCTTTTAAAGATCATTATTTAAAATATTATAGCCCACTAATTTTAGTGCTCTGGGACAAAGCCTTGGCTCCCTTGCCCTAGGTACAGCTCTGTTGAAGCCTCAGTGCAGTACTGTTTAGTATCGGGTATTTAATACACATTTGCTGAATTAAAGGAACACCCAAGGACTTCTATTTCAGGGAGTCCTGAGCTTAGGAATGATTTGGGCATTCTTTCTTTGTAGGTAAGATGGATATTTTGACTTCATAAGCTCACTTTTTAAAAAAGTTCCAATTGCTGTGATTTGGGGGAAATTCTGGGAAGCAGGTGATCAGAGGTGGTAACAGAGAGGCAGACTTGCGTGAGTGTGAGTGAGTGCAATGATGACCTAGAACATGGCAGTCCCACTCATGCCTCCATCATCTTGGAGCTGAAGTTTTTATAGTTTGTCTGAGGGGAAATGAGAGCTCACGGGAGACACTTCAGAGAAGAGCCCATATCACAGCCACACCTGAAAAGAAGTGGCATTCTGAGCTCAAAACACATTAATTCAATCCAGTCTGATTTGAATATTTTAAAGCTTAAATCAGGTTTATTTCACAGGAAGACAAGGGAATGAGATCTTGATACAGAGACTTGAGTTATTGTAATAGTTTAAAGAGCTGACCAGAGGGTATCGATTATTGTATTACCGTCAGTCTTTGATGACACTGACTTTATTACGCTTATCAGGATTTATGTAGTCTTTGATTGTGTTTAGATCACTGGATTCATTTAAAACAAAACACTGGAATGTGCCTGTAGCCCAGGCTCTTGAAGCAACCCCGTTAAGGTTCTAATAAACTAGAAGGCAATCTGAACGCCACTTAAAGATAGGACTTAAGTCTTACGAGTTATCTGTATTATCCACATGGGAATATCATTGGGTAGTATAGGGAATTTGACTTTGTGCCTGTGGAAACACATGACTCTCTAAATGATTATTGGAAAAGGGGTACAGAAAATGGATCAATTGTATCTAGAGTGATTATAAAGGACATATGAAGAAAGATGTTATCTGTATCAAGAGAAATAAACAATAAATAGAATAACTTTACATAGATGTATACCTCTTTGTATCTAATGGTAGCCATCTCTAGGGTGGGGGGGAAGAAAAAAACTTACATGATAATTTGGTATATTTAAAAGAAACATCAAGTTGTGAATAGTAGATTTGCAGTGTCACATATAATCATCTTTTTTATTGTATTATGTTATGAAAATACTTGTTTTATTCTATAAATTCAAAATAAAATTTAATAATGAAGGAAAAAGAAAGGGGGTACAGGAGAGATTCACTGTGGGAAAATAAGTTCAAAGGTCGGGAGAAATGTTGTTTATTTGTTTTTGACACTCTATGACCCCATTTGAGGTTTTCTTGGCAAAGATACTGGAGTAGTTTTGCCATTTCCTTCTCCAGCTCATTTTACAGATGAGGAAACTGAGGTAAACAGGTTTAAGTGACTTGCCCAGGGTCACACTATCTGAAGCCAAATTTGAACTCAGGAAGATGAGTCTTCCTGACTCCAGGCTCAAGGCTCTATCCACAGGAATATCTAACTGCCCATAAATATTTGTTAAGTACCTGCTATGTGCCAGGTCTTTTGCTAAGTGCTTTATAAATATTATCTCATTTGATCTCTAGGCTATGTAGGTGGGAAGAGGTAAACTCTAACAAAGCAGTGTAGGGAAGGGGAAATGGGATAGCATTTGGTGTTGGAAGATTGAATTTGACTTTTGATTTTCTTATTTACTTTCTGGCCATGTGCTTTAGGCAAGTCAGTTCATAGTTTTACAGAATTTTATAGGCTTTCAGAGATGACCTAGTTCAGACCCATTGATGAAAAAATATCTTCCTTGTACAAAAGGCTCACCAAAGGATCACTTGGTCCTATGATGAGGGAGAACCTATTCTTTTCAAAGGAGGCCCAATCCACCTTTGAGAGTTAATGATTTCCTTTCTAGTAAGTCTAGGATTGCCCCTCCTACCCAGTGGTTCTAGGTGTGCCCTTTGGGGCCAAGGAGAACAACCTGAATCCTTCTTTCCCATCATGGCCCTTCAAGGGCTTGAAGACTTCTCTCTCAGTCTTCTTTTTTCCAGGTTAAATATTTCTAATCTTTCAGTAGATTCTTACATGGTCTGGATTCTTCTTTTTGCCAGTTTAGTCTTCCTTTTCTAGACATGCTCTGCTTTATCAATTACATACCTGAAATATATCCAGAACCTAACAGAATAATCCAGGTGGGGTCTGATGGGTCCAGAAGACAGAGGGATGATCCCCTTCTTAGTCAGTAATGAATAAACATTTATTAAGCACCTACTGTGTGCCAGGCACTGTGATAAGAGCTTATCCCTGAAAACTCTGCCTCTTTTAATGCAATCTAGGATCATTATTTAAAATATTTTCACCTCTATATTTTAGTACTCTGGAACGAAGTCCTGGTCACCTTGCCCTAGGTACAGCAATGCTGAAGCCTCAGTGAAGTACTGTTTCGAGATTAGATATTTAATATATTTGCTGAATTGAAGGAATAGCCCAGGTCTTCCTTTTCCTTTTCTGCAAAGTATTAGACAAGATGGTCCTGTGGGTTACTTCTCCCTTTCAATCACAAGATCCTTTAGTTACCACATAGCCTCTTTTTCCTTCTCAAGAATTTGGAGGTTCTTGGACACAGGGGTGGTGAGAAGTCTCTCTTTTCTTGGATATATTGCAAACGCTTATATGTGTACATGTTGTTCCCTCTATAGACCATAAGCTCTTGAGGACAGGGATTGCTTTTCTTTTTGTCTTATCCCCAGAGAATGGGAGATAGTAAGCATTTAACAGATACCATTGGATTGGAATTTGCAGAAATTCTTTTAAATAGTGCCTCCTCCTAGCCTATATGTAAGAGAGCGTATCTTACCCAGTAAAATGTAAACTTCTTGAGGACATTAGGATTGTTTCCTTTTTTGTCTTTGGATATCAGCTCTTACCATGGTGTTTAGCACATAGTAGGTACTTAGTAAATGGTTCTTGAATTTCTTTTTTTTTTTTTTTGGTCTTGGCATCCCCAGTACCTACTTCAAATAGGAGCACATTGTAGGCACTTTATAGATGCTTGTTGATGGGATACAGAGAAGCTTTGGAACTTGGGGTGAAGCAGACATAACTCCTTGCTTCTGATTGTGGCAGAATTTTGGGGTGCCATCTGCCTCCTCACCTCCACAATCCAGCTCAGTGGGAGGAAGGAGGTTCTGTGAATCCTTCTAAGTTCCTGAAGGTTGGGATTGGGGGTGGGAAGAATTGAGACACTGGAGTGGGGGGGAGGGGTATTGTTTTTCCTTTCCCTTTCATTCTGTTCAAGGTGACTGTCAAAATTCACAGAAAACCCTCCTAATGGAATGGAGAATGTGTAAATTTATCTTCCTGTGTCCAAGAGCCTTGCCTTTTTATCTCCTGATAATTGCTGCCCCTAGGTTCAGCTATATGATATTAAAGATTCTTTTCTTGTTGTACAATTAGTTCAAAAACAGCTCCTTCTATGTGTAGACATCAATCTGGCTGCTGGTGACAAGCGGCGGTGGACCAGAGAGACCTTGGAGTAAGTCTCCGACATTCTTTTCTCTTTTATCCTTGTGGGGAACATTTGAACGGAAGAGTCACTGATAAAATTAGGTCGACTTGGGAGAGTGGACACCCCGAAGGAAAAGAAAAATCTTTAGCCCAAGAACATTGAAATGATGTTTCCTGAAGAACAGATTGGCGATGGGAGTGCACAGCTCTTATCAAAACAATAGTTGCCGTCCTACAGCAGGGGGCGATGATTAGCAAATTCATTAATTAGGCTTCCACTTCTGTAATCTTTTTAAAAAAAGTAAATGAATTTGTCTTCATTAAAATCATTAATGTATATGAGTAAATGAAAATGTTTGACTTTTAGAAAGTGGGTTTGAATTTCACATTTTTTATTGGAAGGCAGGAGTTCAGGTTCCATCTGGGCTTTGAGGTACTGACAGGTGTGAGTAAATACAGGGATAGGTAGGGCCTTTTTAAGACAGCAGAGTGCAACAGAAACAAAGTTGAACTCAGCTTCTCCTAGTTCTGACATTCCCCATTCTAAGGCCCCTCCAATCCTTGACATTCCCTATTCTAAGGCTCCTCTCATGTTCTAAGACCCCTTCCAGAACTGACATTCCCTGTTCTAAGGCCCCTTCCAGCTTTGACTTTTTAGGATCTTGTAACCCACATCCATGCCAGGACCAGCCTCCCTCTGTCCCTCCTCATCACTAAACCAGCTTCTTGTAAAGTCGGCAGAGGTAGAAGCTCTGAATGAGAAGATCCTGACCTGGCACTAACAAACCTTGGCACATTTGGAAAAGGGTCAGCAGATGCCAGGGCCTCAGGGACTGTCTGGTCCAACCCCTCTTTATTACAGGCAGAAAACCTGTAGAGTTGGAGTGATAGTCACACAGGTAATAAGTGACTTCATAATGGAGAGGGAGGAAGGAAGTCTGGAAGACTTACATCAGAATCTCTCCTGAGACATTTTCTAGCTGAGTGAACCCTGGGCAAATCAATTAACCTCCCTGTGCCTTGGTTTCCTCGTCTGTAAAATAGTTTACTATTAGTACCTACCTCCCAGAGCTATTTTGAGGATCAAATGAATTAACATATGTAAAGTGCTTTATAAACCTTAAGGCACCATATACAAATGCTATTTTTTATTATATTTATTATAATATCTCAGGGTCTCTGACCCCTTGGGTTGACAGCTGGGAGCTGGAGTCACCATGATGGCCAAGTATGGATCAAATACCGCCTTTCTCCAGGAAACCTTTCCTGGTTCCCCCAGTTTTTAGAGTTTCTTGCCCCCATTATTTTATCTGAGTGTCCTTTACTCCCCTTGTCCAGGAGAATCAGTTCCTTGAGGGCAGAGATTGTCATTTTCAAACTTTCAATTTCTAGCACTTGGCATATAGCAGATATTTAATAAGTAATTATTGTTGAATTGAATATTTTAATTGGACTCACTTTGTTCTGTGAAGTTGGGATTCAGTCAAAGAGCTGCACTTGAGGACCTGGAGAATCATATACGTCCTTGAGGCCACAAGTTCCTGCAGAACTTCCAGTGAGAAAATTTCTCTACTAGTTCGAGATCATGAACTGCCTTGGGACTTGTAGTCTTAATTTATTTATTTTTTAAAATTTCATAGTATAATTTATTTTTTATTTTGTTTTTGGATTAAAGATGATTTGTAGTCTTTTATTTATTTATTTATTTTTGATGTTTACTCTTGAAGAGTTGGGGGAATTTCAAGATTAAGTGTCTTGCTCAGGGTTACACAGCCACGATATGTGTTAGTGGTGGGATTATAACCCAGCACTTCCTGGTTTCTGAGACCAGCTTTTTCTCATTTCTATATTGAATTGAATTGTCTTAAGCATTAAGAACTCCTCAATTGGATGAAAATTCCTTGAAAGTAGGGATTGCCTTTTGCCTTTTTTATATCCTTAGTTATTGTTTTCAGTCATGTTTGACTCTTCATGACCCCATTAGGGGTTTTCTCCAGAGTAGTTTTGCCATTTCCTCCTCCAGCTCATTTTACAAATGAGGAAATTGAAGCAAACAGAGTTAAGGGACTTGCCCAGGGTCACACATCTAGAAAGTGTCTGAAGTCAGATTTGAACTCAGGAAGGGGAGTCTTCCTGACTCCAGGCCAGTGCTCTATCCTCTGCACCACTCAGTGCTTTGTGCGATCCTGGCACCTAGTAGGTTTCAGTATTTTTTGAGTGACTGACTGAAATTTCATTCAGGCTTTTTGATGGCACCAGGACATGATGATGGTCTTGTTTACTAGAAGAAAATGTGTTTCGAGGGGGAAAGAAAGCTTGTCAGAAGGGCCCACAAAGCATCAGGGGAAGACCTCAGGAGAAGGGAGAAGGATGCTGAGCTGGGTGCTTTTGTCCTGGGCCTCCCAGTACAGCTATCTCTATGGTGGGAGCAGGGTCCAAGTTTTTATTCTGTCATCTTTCTAGCTGTCTCCTCAATCCCGGATTCTGTGGTAACAGTCACCAAGGTGAAGTCGTTAAAAGAAAACCTAAAAACCTCATTCACCTTGTGGACACTTGTAATTTGTCTCTAGGCCAAGTCAGAGTCCAATGATTGGGCGCCCATGGGCCATTGGTCTTTTAAATGAAATTTCATTCCCTGCTTTAAAAAAAATGCTCAGATTTTCTCTTTCTGCCTTTTTCTTTCCTTCCTTCTTTCTTTCTTTTTTTCCTTTTTTGCCTTCAGTCTGGAGTGAACCAAGTGCAAGGATCCCTTTGTAAATGACTTCGGTAATTAATCCCCCGGGACTCGTCAGTGCTGGTGTTGTCTCCATTACTTACACACAGAAATAAAGATAAATGTGGCTGGCTAATAACCCTGGGAAGGTATAAATCTTGCTTGTTTATGGGGGAAGGGAACACAGGCGAACGGAATACTGTAGTTAAGATTGTACTCGATTTATGGCGAGATGCTCTGTTCTGGGAGCTGAGCTTTAGGTTTGGATATAAAACAGATAAAAAGAACCCTTCCTTCAAAACACAAATATTTACAGCAGTCAGCATCATGGACTGGTGGAAATGTCCTTGGACTTGGAAGGGTTGGGAGGTCTGGGTTTGAGTTCCCGGACCCTTGAACAAATCAGGTCACTTCCCCGATCCTCAGTTTCCTCATCTGTAGAATGGGGCTAGCCAGCAGTGAGTCTTATCTGTGGATAATAGGGAGGAGCTAATCTGAAGTCAATGAAGAAAATTAGGGTAGAAAAAGAATACAGTTACCTTCCCTGTCGTCCTTTCTCCTCCTTCTCTCTCCAGGACAGTGTAAGTTCCCTGAAGAAAGAGAGTATTTCATTTTGTGTCATTATATTTCTAGTTCATATCTCAGCACCTGGGGGCGCTTAATGAACACTTATTGGTTTAAATTGACTTCCTGCCCATCAAGGTCAGGTTTCTTTTGGGATCATCAGAAGGAAAGACCTACCAGACCAGGGATAGGAAGGAACTGCCTATTGTGGTCAGGACAGTAGCATTCTACTTTGGAATTAGTTTGGTTCTCCAGGAGAGACCAGTGTGGTATAGGGGATAGAGTGCTGAGCTTGGACCCAGGAAAACTTAGACACTTACAAGTTATGTGATGCTGAGCAAATCACTCAACATCCACGAGTCTATTTCCTTATCACAATAGCTAGCATGGTGCTTTCAAGTTTACTGAACATTTTACAAATATCCCTTTTTATCTTTACAATAATTCCATGTTGTAGGTGCTATTATTAGTCCCATTTTACACATGTGGAAACTGAGGCAGAGAGGGGTCAAGTGTCTTTGCTCAGGGTCACTTAGCTAGTAAATGTCTGAAGTCAGATTTGAACTCAGCTCTTAGGTACAGTGCTTTATCCACTGGGCCACCTAGCAACCTCTTTCTACTCTAAAATGATAGAACCTACCTCGTAGGGATATTGTAAGTACCACATAAGAAAAAGTCTTTGGTAAACATTTAACAATGTTAGAAGTGTGAGCTAGTAGTTGAAAAAGGAGAAAGAAGAAGAAACTCTGAAGTGGTCTTGGTGCTGGAAGGAAGAAGAGACCTGAGGGAATTATTAAAGCTTGAAGCATCAGGGGACTGTGAGAATGTAAGGTCCCCGAAACTAAGGATTATTTCATTCTTTGTATTTTTATCCCTAGCACTTATAGCATGATATAAGACCTTAGCCTGAAAAGACCAGGGTCTCACATTGCCACCTCCAGTCATCCCGATGACTAACAGGCCACTGGACCCAGATGGCTCAGGAGAAGAAAGTGAGGTTGGTGACTTTGCACAGTCCTCCCTCACTCAAATCAAAGTCAACTGCAAGTCATGTCATCGTCTTGATGCCATGGTCCTCTTCATGAATGAGAGACAAACACAACAACAACAGTCCCTGCCACTTAACACAGTGTTTGACACATGGGGAAATGCTAGATTGAAGGACCAAGGCAGTAGAGATCTATGGCACTGGCATCCCTAGGCTAAATAAGAATGCTCTGGGGAAGCCGAGAGTTAGGGCAAGAGGATGGAAGATGCCTAAAAGGACACCAAAGGTGGGAGGCAGCGTGTATGATGTGGGAGAGATCGGTTGCAATAATGTGGAAGTCACTGGTCACACAATGGCATGGCGGCAAGCTGCGATGAGAGGGACAGGTTACTGACAAGGGAGTTCCATTGGTTCAGGTGAGCGTGCAAAGGTACATTCTGAAGGAACCCCGTACGCTTCTCAGCACCCATTCACCCTTGGTTTTGTGGGGTCTTTGTGAAGAGTCGTCACATAACTTCTACAAATTTTTTATCTCTGTGATGCAGATGAATGGACACAATTTATCTCCAAAAAGCCTGAAGCTCAAAAGGCACTTCTAGTTCCAGGCAACCTGAGACTTTCTCTTTCCTTCTGTCTACCATTTTTCTGCCACCTGTATGACCATGGGCAACTCACTCCACTTCTGGGGGGGGGGTTTCAGTTTCTTTATCTATAAAATAAGGCAGGTGGACTTGGATCAGTCAATAATCAATCAATAAACATTCATTAGTTCATTTATGCACTCGTTTATTCACCCATTCACCTATCCATTCACATATCCATCCATTCATCTATTCATTTACCCATCTATTCACTCACTCACACATTCATTCATTCATTCATCCATCCATCTATCCATTCATTTACTCATTCATTCACTCACTCATTCACTCATTCATTCATGTGCTCTTCCAGCTCTGAATCTATGACCCTGCCTGGTTAATGAAGTATTACAGAGAGAATATTGGAATTCAAAGAGATCCCAGAGCTCACATAATCCAACCCCTTGCTTTTTACAGAGGACAAAATGGAGGCCCAGAGGCTACCTGGCTTGTTCTAGGTCACCCAGGTAGCAGGTAGCAGAACCACAGACAGACAGAACTGTCCTCTCTGGATACACAACCCTGGCTTCTCTTCTTCTGCAGCACATCTCACTTTCTCCACTTAGTGATTCTTAGAAAGTTAATCTTTCCTTTATTAACTAGCAAGTCGGCACATTTTAGGAGCTGACATAATTAATTTGGCTCTTTAGCGGGG
>JAQQSK010017816.1:0-10002 GCA_028658325.1 Potorous gilbertii | reverse complement strand
CTCCATGGTACTCCCTATACCAATTCTTATATCTGTCTTCAAGATTTTGAAAGGTTTCCCTATGAAAAGCTATCTCATGGGGAGTAGCTTCATGTGATGGATGAAGGATTGGCCTCAGATCCTCGGTTCGAGTCCTGCCCCTGACATACATGAGATCTGTAACCCTGGGTCACATTTCACATTCCAGTGCTTGGGGCAGCTCTCTAAGACTACAAATTGTAGAGATACTGCTGAACAAGATTTGTGGAAGGAGTTCCTCCTCTGAGAGTTCTATATTCTTTTTTTAAAAATTATTTGCTTATTTATTTCTTTTAAGTTTTCAACATGCATTTCCACAAAATTTTGAGTTCCAAATTTTCTCCCCATCTTTTTCCTCCTCCCACCCCAAAACGCTGAGGATTCTTATTACCCTTTCCACCAATCTGCCCTCTTTCTAACATCCCTCCCTTATCTTTTCTTTTGTCCTATAGGGCAAGATAAATTTCTATACCCCATTACATGTATTTCTTATTTCTCACTTGTATGCAGGAACAATACTCAACATTTGTTCCTAAAACTCTGAGTTCCAACTTCTCTTCCTTCCTCCCTCTCCACCTATCCACACTGAGAAGGCATGCAATTCAATATAGGCTATACATGTGTAGTTTTGCAAATGACTTATTTCCCTCCATCCTATCCTGCTTCCCATTTCTTCTATTCTCTCTTTTGACCTTGTCCCTCCCCAAGAGTGTTTACTTCTAATTGCTCCCTCCTCCCATTTGCCCTTCCTTCCATCATCTCCCCCTACTCTGCTTATCCCCTACTTTCCTATGTTTGTGTGACTAAAACTTTCCTAACTCTAGAATAGAGATAAAAATGTCACCTGTCTCCCAGGGGTCTTAAATGAGGTTAGAGTATATGTAAGCACATTGTAAATGTTGAAGTACTCTTTGGATGTAGACCATCATCATCATCATTATTCATATTTGCATACCGAGGTCCAGAGTTAATCATCTGAAAGACTACTCATGAATATCCTAACTGCCACCACTGTGAATGCTTCATTTTTGTGCGTGTGTATGGGTATCCCCAGAGCCCGATATGGTGCTTGGCACATAGTAGGTGCTTAATAATGCTTGCTAAATTGACCTAACAAGCCTACTAATCACTGCATTTTAGAAGTTTTATTAGTAGCATCTATCATTATCCATCTTATAACTTATTGCAGATGGGACAGCTAGATGGTACAGTAGATAGAGCACCAGTGCAGGAGTCAGGAGGACCTGAGTTCAAATCTCACCTCAGACACTTGGCACTCACTAGCTGTGTGACCTTGGGCAAGTCACCTAACCCCAATTACCTCTTCCTGGTCCATCTCCAGTCATCCTGATGAATATCTGGTCACTGGATTCAGATGACTCTAGAGGAGAAGTGAGGCTTGTGACCTGCACAGGCCTCCCTCACTCAAAAAAACAAAGTCAAGTGTAAGTCATGTCATTGTTTCTCTGATGGAATGGTCTTCTTCGGCAATGAAGGACGAACACATACACACACACTATTGTAAGATAGGTTTTCATACCAAATTGAGTGTGCATGTTATTCCTTCCTTGAGCCAAATGTGATGAGAGTAAGCTTCACATTTTCCCTCTCACTTCTCCCCTTTTTCCCTCCACTGAAAAGGCTTTTTCTTGCCTCTTTTATGAGAGATATTTTGCCCCATTCTGTTTCTCCCTTTCTCCTCCCAAAATATTTTTCTCTCACCCCTTATTTTTTAGATATGATCCCTTCCTATTCAACTCATCCTGTGCTCTGTGTGTGTGTGTGTGTGTGTGTGTATAATCCCACCAACTATCCAGATATTGAGAAAAATTTCAAGAGTTACAAATATTATCTTTCCATGTAGGAATGTAAACAGTTCAACTTTAGTAAGTCTCTTATGATTTCTCTTTCCTGTTTACCTTTTCATGCTTCTCTTGATTCTTATGTTCAAATTTTCTTTTCAGCTCTGGTCTTTCATCAAGAATTCTTGAAAGTCCTCTATTTCATTGAAGGACCATTTCTTTCCCCTGAAATATTATGAGAGTTCTGTATTCTAATGAAATCAGAGATCTATTCCCTATCTCTGTGTCATGGAAAATGATTAGTCTTGTTCTGTTTGGACTTGGAAGATAGAATCAGGAGTGATAGATGGAAGTTGCAAAGAGGCATGTTTAGGTTTATTATAAAGGAAAACTTCCTAACAATTGGAGCCATCCAAAAGTAGGATGGGTTGTCTCTGACTAGAACGAGGTCTCACTCATTGGAAATATTCACTTAAGAAAGACTTGCTGACTACATGTCAGGTACATTAGAGTGAAAATTCTTATTCATAAATGGATTGGACGAGATGGCCTCTGAGGTTCCTTCTATCTTGCAGACTTTTTTGATTCTGTGAAATTTTACCTAGTCACCGGACGTCAAGAGATGACCTTTTAAAGTCCTCTTTGCTGTGGCTAGGAGAAGGAGAAGAAATTGATCATAAATAGGTCAATGCAATGTATGTAATATTTTTAGTCTGTCAAAGAAAGAGCCCAGCATAGTAATGTACTGACAAATAGTAGGTGCTTAAAACATGCTTGTTGACTGGTTAAAAATAAGACATTTTTATTCAAAGAAATGAGAATAGGCAAGTACCTCCCAAAACTTTAAACATTCTACAACTGCTTTTGACTGAAATTTTGGCTAATAGCCCCAAATGAAATCCAGTACTAATTTTCTCCAACTGTTGGCTTCCTTTTAATTAGCTGGGGTTATTGAACAAGATATTGGAGTAACCCAATAATTTTTAGGTCATATTGTGCAAATAATTGAATATAGAAAAAGATCAGCCCCTGCACATTAAGTTGCTAGAGAATTCAATAGTCCTTGAAATGATTGGAGCTTCTGTTTAGTTATTCATTACTGCATATAAGCTAAAACCTTGATACCTCTAAATTCCTAATTCACTAAAGATCTTATCATTGAAACAATTAGAAAACATA
Source organism: Potorous gilbertii (assembly GCA_028658325.1). NCBI lineage: Eukaryota > Metazoa > Chordata > Mammalia > Diprotodontia > Potoroidae > Potorous > Potorous gilbertii. The sequence goes on along the minus strand of JAQQSK010017816.1, from coordinate 7,003 downwards.
GCCTAAGCTATCTTGTAATAGGTATTTGAAAATACAGAGGAATATGTAGGCTAGAATGAGGTAAAATGTGCTAATTGTTGTTCATTTCTTTATTGTTTGAATTCAGAAAGAGCTAGACTCTATTTTTGTAGCTGCTTTTCCCATTATGACCATAGAGAGAAACCATTTAATTTAGCAATGGTTTTTAAGGGGGTGGTCATCTTAGAGCTGAAAACTGAGCATGCTGTGAGAAAATGCCCTGGAAGACAAATGATGGATAACATGGAGCATTGCCCCTCCCAGGTGGCAGGTAGACAGATATTGAACATCTTATGTTTGCACAACCCTGGTTAAAAGTCAGACAAATAGGCAATGCCTGGAACAACTGAGCTAAGCTGCAGAAAAGTTGTTGATCTGCATTAGTTAAATGGGTTTCCTTATAGAGAATTCACTTCACTGGTGAGACCACATGTCTGAAACAAAAAACCATACCAATAAGAATAAGTAAAACAATATGTTAGAAAACTGAATAGGGCTTCTTTTAAGCAGAGGATGTCAGGTACTCAGATGAGATCCTGGAATCCTAGGCAGTGCCAGAGATTGAATACATAAACCATCCACTTAAAAAAAATCTGGTTTTGAAATTATATTTGTAATTTTATTTAAAGTCTCTTTTTTTAGCTACCAGTAGGATTTTTTGCACCTAAGTTGAATAACACACACTGAACCTGGGACAGATGGCATGAAGCAAGCCCTCAGTCAAGGGAAGGTAGGGCATTATCCCATGAGGAGAAACAGAGATCCTTCTATACCAGGGGATGGAAGTGAAATGTGCAGTGGAGGAGTTCACCACAACCTGACATCTGGTAGCTTCCTGTTTTAGTTATTCTCATAAACTAGTTGTTAAACTTGATTGATTCTTTGTGGCTAAAGGACTTAAGAGGGCTGTTGTCATCTTCTAAATCTGGCACCCTCTAAATCTGGTGCCCTGATACAAAGCCCCAGTTTTAGTGCCCTGGTTATAACTCTACTTTGTACTTTCAAATTTTGCATTAAAAGATAATGTATAACTTTAAAAGATGGGAAGTCCACATGAGTAAAAAGTAAGAAATTCATTAAATATGATAAAGAGCTGTTCTCTGAGACTTGAAGGCTTAGGATCAAGTCCTGATTCTGCTACATATTGACTGTGTGATGCTGAGGGAATCAGGTAACCTTTTACAACCTTGGGCAGTTCTCTGTGATTATAAGTTCATTGAGCTGCAGTAGTATAAATTTCTCATTGGGAGTTTGTGATTACCAGAAAAAAATTATATATACACATACTGTATTCATTTGAACATATATGTTCATGTATGTGGTTCCTTGTATGTATATATGTATATGTATGTATGAGAACAAATCTAACCTTGCTTCCATGAAATGGATCTTGAAATTCTTGAAGACAGCTCTCAGTGATGGACCAGGCAATACTACATCCAATGTGTAAAACTGCCTGCTTACTTCCCAGCGAACTATCTACCCTGGCCATCTTACCCTCATTGTTTATCCCCTTTATCCTTTACCCTCTGTCTCTTTGTTTCTGTCTCACTCTGTATCTCTCTATCTCCTTTTGTCCCCCTGTTTCTCCTGCTCACTCACTTTCTCTGTCTCCCTTTCTCTCCTTCTCACTTGCTTCACCCTCACTTATTTGATTTCGCTTTCTCCATCCATCTGTCAATCCATCCTTTTATATCTATCTGCTATCTGTCTGTCTGTCCACCTGCCTGTCAACCTTTCCATGTATCTGTTTTTGAGGTGTGGTCTCCCTGTCTCACCCAGGCTGGAATTGCATGACTGATTAGCACAGGAACTCTGACATGTTCTGCTTCTAACCTCTTTAGGGAGCCTGGTGCCCCCATTGCTCCTGAGGGCTCCTACATTCATACTAGACTTTGTTTGGACATCTGGCTAGCTTAGCCCTATGAAGCTCAGAACTCCTGAGCTCAAGTTATCTACCAGCCTATTTTCCTTGGTAGTAGGGATTTTAGGCTTGTACTCCTATATCCGGCAAGCTTCTATTTCACTGGATAGAGTGGTGGTTGTATTGTAGCCTGGGTAGAGATAAGAAGACAAAAAATAATTTCAGAAGAAAGAAGACACTAATGAATACCCAAGGGGTTCTACAGAGAAGGTAACACCTGAATAAATCCTTGAAGGAATAGGATTGTGTAGGGATGACTTGAAGAGGGGGCATATTCCAACTGTGGTTTACACCTTTTGAAAATGCATAGAAGTTAGAGATAGAATGACAGATTTGGATAACTACTAGTAATAGTTTGGCTAGAATATGGATTGCATGGAATACAGCAACTTGAGACAAAACTCAAAATGGAGTCCGAATTCAGATAATTGAAAACCTGAAAAGTCAGTCTGAGCTTACATTTTTTTCCTTGAGGCAATAGAAAACCACTAAAAACATTTGCGCAGCAGGTGATATGGGGTTGTGCCATGGAAAATTTGTTTTGTTTGCTCTGCAGAGCATTAGTTAGAGATGAAAGGGAATGAACATTGGGAGACTAGTTAGGAAGCTGTTACAATCTTTGAGGTGAAAGGTAATGGGCATCCAGGATGGTGATATGAGAGTTGAGAAAAGAAAAATGAGGAGACACTGTGGAGGCCAAAACAACAAGGCTTGGTGACTGATGAAACATGTAAGGGAGGATGAGCAGAGTCTTGTGCAGTGAAGGTTCTCCCTGGAAATATTTGTTGACTGTAATTGACTCAAAGCAGGTAAAAAATCGCCACACATCTTGTACCACTATTTCAGTGTCGAAGAAAAAAAGATTTTATACTTTGGTTTTTGCTGGGTTGGCACTTTCTTGACTTTGGTTCAGTAACAAATGGGCCTCTAAGACACGATTTAGTTATTGGTTTTCTCCTGTGAACCTTAATTCATATTATTCCACTCAGTGCACTTTGTAAAATGGCAAAATAAGTTAACTTAGCAGCTCCCCAATTTGTCGTTCCATCTCTTACCTCGATGCATTTACCAAACACCATTGGAACTAAGATGTATGTAAATTAATGATGAGGGTCTGTAAAACAGAGAGCTGACCATTCACACTCATGTCTTTAATGAAGCCTGCCTCCAGTTATCCACAGATATTACAAGAGTACAGAGAGAGGTTGTAGAGGTTGGAACACAGAGAGCAGAAGTGAACTGCCATTGTTGCAACAATCTATGTTAATAGACTCAGCTGTGTGGACTTGACCTGGGATGGTCCTAGGTGGTGACTTTACAAATGAATAAACTGAAACTCAAAATGGCTAAGCAACTTGCCCAACTTACTACAGGTAACAGGTGGCAGAGCCTCGATTCATAATCAGATCCTAAGGATATAGAACTCAAGTCTTCCCTCACACCAAGTCCAGTGCTGTTTCCAATATCTCTCTATTCTTAAATCTACAGTTTTTCTATTAACAACCCCCTCCATGCTAATATATCATGTCCAGTTAGGTTTGGTTTTTTATTGTTAGAATTAGTTATACTCAAAAAATTGATCTTTCAGGATGTTTTTTGAAGTTCCCAACCAATTTTGACTCTCTTAGATTTTAAAAACTGAATTTAAAAAAGGACACCTTTGTCAGTAGTTAGAAGGATCTACTTTAAATGTTCAAACCTCACCTGCTCCCCCCAAATGCATAAACTCTGGAGTATGTTTGCCTCTAACGAAACATTAACAAAAAGATAGGTCCAATCCAAAGTTTTATCCTTCAGTGGATCTATACCTTTATAAGTATTTCCATTGTTATGTAGATTGTCACTCATTGATGCCTGCCCTTTGTGGGCATCTCTTGACTATATTCTTTCATAAATCCTATATAGAGGGTTCAAAAATTCTGGGGAATCTTGCTCTATGGCTTTTGAAATTGAATGAATCTCAGTGGAACACTCAAGCTATTGATTCTTATTCTTTGTTCCTGCCATTATTGGCTCACCTTCTTTGTGGTCATAAGGCTCTTTGGTGAATAACTTTATAAAATAGTGCCCAGTGGATCCATAAATTGCCCTAGTAAGACTAAAATAATGCAAAGGAAATTGGACTGGTAAAGTCAAGAGGGGGTTGTTGATAAGAATGCAAAATCACGAATCTAGTCTTTACTGTTTTTCCACTGGGAAGAATTGTACAGAGATTGTCTAAGTCAAATGGAAGTTTTATTTTGTATTTCAGGATCTTTTAAAGGGAATAATTCCATATTACTTTTTTATCCACTTGAAAAATACCTTCACTTTCATCACTTTCACTGGTGTTTTGAAAGAGTGTTGGATATAGAACCAAAAGACTTTGGGTTTAAGTGCTAGCTCTGCTGTTTATTGGCTATGAGAACATCTTTGCATCTCATCCGTAAGAAACAATGTTCTTTTTCAGGCAGGCTGAACTCAGATCAGTCCAGGGATTCAGATTCAGGGTTGGAATGTAATGTGATATATACTATAAGGTGCAATAAAACTTTATCCAGCATAAGATTTAAAAAGGACGCAATTCCTTTTATAAAATAAACACTGTATGCCCCTGAACAATGAGACCATTTCGTGAGACAATATCTTTGCAGGACAGTTGAGATTCTGCTAAACCTCTGGAGCACCAACTCCATTCAGGTTGGGTTTTGATACTCTAGACCTTCAGACCAACCAGTCCCCAAGGATGACCTCTGTGACTCCATAAAAGGAATTCACTACCTAAAGAAAATCATCACCAGCTAAAGAAAATAATTTCTGTCCTTACACATGGATCAGACTTTGGGTTAGTACCACATAGAAGTGTGAATACTGGTACCATCTACCTCACAGAGCAGTTGTGAGGAAAGTTCTTCACACATCTCAAAATGCTCTGTAAATGTGAGCTGTTTTATAGCTGTGTGACTTGGGCAGACACAGAGTCATAGAATTCCAGCGTAGGAAAAGTCCTCACTGGGCATTGGGTCCAATTCATACACTGAAAGAATCCCATCTCTATTAGAGCACTGAAATTGAAAGACTTGAAAATACTTGATACCTCTATGACCCTAGGCAGGCTTCATTTCCCTCATATGTAAAATGGACTTGTTGAACTTCATGGCTTCTAAGGTCCCTCCTAGCTACCAAGCTTACTTATAAACATTGTATGATCCAGTCCATTTCTTTTTATTTAGTTCCCAACAGAGAGGTAAAAATGGATAAATTCTTTTTTTCTTTTTTAAAATTAATTTGTGTTTTCAGTTTTCTACAATCACTTCTGTAAGTTTTAGATATTTCTCTCCCTCCTTCTCCTCTCCTTTTCTCCTGTCTTCCCCCTCCCTCCCCAAGATACGATGCAGTCTTATAGAGATTCCGTACATACATTCTTACTAAATACAGTTTCACCCTTGTCATGCTGCGTGGAAGAATTGAAATGAATGGGAGAAACCATGGGAGAAACCATGAGAAAAACCAAAACAGAACACAAGAGAAAATAGTCTGCTTTTCTGTGATCCAATTCCAAGTTCTTTCTCTGGATGTGGAAGGCATTTTGCCTCAAGAGCTTGTTGGGATTTTTTTAGGTCCTTGCATTGCTGTGAAGCTCTAAGTCTACCAGAAAAATTCCTCACACACTGTGGTTGTTGCTGTGTACAAAGTTCTCCTAGTTCTGTTCCTTTCACTCGGTATCAGTTCATAGAAGTCCTTCCAGGCCTCTCTAAAGTCTTCTTGTCTTGATGAAGTCATCATTTCTTGTAGCACAATAGAATTTTATTACATTCATATACCACAACTTGTTCAGCCATTCCCCAGTTGATAGGCATTCCCTTGATTTCCAGTTCCTGGTCACCACAAAGAGAGCTGCTATAAATATTTTTGTACATGTGGGACTCTTTCCCATTTTTAGGATCTCTTTAGGATATAGTCCTAGAAGTGATATTCCTGGGTCAAAGGGTATGCACATTTTTGTAGCTCTTTGGGCATAGTTCTAAATTGCTCTCCAGAATAGTTGGTTCAGTTCACAGTTCCACTAACAATGAATTAGTGTTCCAACTCTCCCATATCCTCTCCAACATTTATCGTCTTCCTGTTTTGTCATGTTAGCCAATCTGATAGGTGTGTTGTGGTACCTCAGAGTTGTTTTCATGTGCATCTCTAATCAACAGTAATTTAGAGCACTTTTTATATGACTATAGATAACTTTAATTTCTTCCTCTGAAAACACTTCTCTTCATATCCTTTGACCATTTACCAATTGGGAAATGACTTGTATTCTTATACATTTGACTCAGTTCTCTCTATTTTTTATTTATTCATTTGAATTAAAAATTTATTTTAAGTTTTCAACATTCATTTCCACAAGATTTTGAGTTCCAAATTTTCTACTCATTTCTCCCCTCCCACACCCCAAGACACTGTGCATTCTGATTACCCCTTCCTGCAATCTGCCCTCCCTGCTATCACACCTCTCCCTTCCCTTATCCCCATCTCTTCTATTTTCTTGTAGGGCAAAATAAATTTCTGTGCTTCATTGCCTGTGTATCTTATTTCCCAGTTGCATGTAAAAATAATTTTTAACATTCGTTTTTAAAACTTTGAGTTCCAACTTCTCTCCCTTCCTCGCTCTCCACTCATCTCCACTGAGAAGGCAAACAATTCAATATAGGTTATACATGTGTAGTTATGAAAAAGACTTCCATAAAAGTCATGTTGTGAAAGAGTAACTACATTTCCCTCCATCCTATCTTGCCTCCCATTTACTCAATTTTTTCTTTAGACTTTGTCTCTCCCCAAAAATGTTTATTTCTAATTAACCCCTCTTCCCATTTGCCCTCCCTTCTATCATCCCACCACACCCACTTATTCCCTTCTCCCCTACTGTCCTCTAATGTAATATAGATTTTCATACCAAACTGAGTGTTCATATTATTTCCTCCTTAAATCAAATGTTATGAAAGTAAACTTCATTTTTCCCTTCTTACTTCCTTGCTTTTCCCCTCCATAGAAAAAACTTTTTCTTGCCTTTTTATGAAAGATAATTTTTCC
>JAQQSK010017815.1:0-10002 GCA_028658325.1 Potorous gilbertii | reverse complement strand
CTGTAACAAAGAACATTCTGTTAAAAAGATTCACAGCTGAGATAATTATACCAATGCCTTATTAAAAAAATTAATACATGCTTAAAAAAGTGATCAAATATTTGAAAATGTATTTTTTTTAAATAGTAAGAAATTGGACTTTTACATTTCTGACTTTTCCTTATACAGAAATAAAGGATCTCTAAGAATTATCAAAAAAAAAAAAAAATTCTCCTGGTCCTTAGGATTAGTTTACTAAATGGTGTCTTCCAAATAGCAAAAAAAGATCATTTTTCCCTGGAAGGGGAAGCAAAAAAACCTGCACTATGTGGAGGACATAGTCCCTTATCACCCACAGTTCCTAAGAAGATTTTATTCATTAAGCGACTAAATCTCCACTGCATTGTACTAGTGATAATAAATGTGATGTGACTTAAGAATAGTCATGTAAGTTAGATCACCTGCCCAAACCAAACTGGAAGAATTCTTCAGATTAGTATCCCAAGGTATATTAATGATAGCATTTGATCCAAACTGCAACCATCTCTTGCTTCTTCTCAAAGTCACATAACCATTCATCTATGCTGTCCACCCTGAAAGTTACTTTACTGACAATTCCTTTTTTTTTATATTAGTCCCAATGAGCTTGAGCCAACACATAACGATGTTTCCAGGATGGGGAGAAAAGAATTTCATTAGGTCACTATTGTGACATTTAAATGACAGAAACAGATCAAAGAAAAACCCTTTTGGATTATTATGGCAAAAGTTGCAGACATCACTGGAATCAATGCAATGGAACTCTTAATTGAAAGTGACCTATTGCATTTGAGGAGTTAACCCTATCTATAAACAACAACAAAAACAAAACAAAACACAGTATAGCAACTTAGGTTTGCAAAGCTATTTGCTACGTTATCTCATTTAATATTGTACTAGCTGATCTCAGGAATTATGATACAATTACAAAGCTGAAAGGGACCTTAGAGACAATGTACTAACTTCATTTTTGTTGAAAATAATTTTTATTGGTGGCTTTTATCTTTATGCCACGGGGAGAGGGCAAAGGGAAGGGAGTAAGCACAGCACATTTTTATATTTCTCTTTGGGGCGAAACCTTTTTCTTGACTGAATCTTATACAAAGAAAGCAATCAAGAATACTTGATTCAGTAACTGAGTCTGACAATATAGACAACTTTTTGCCCTAGCAATCCCTGCTTCTCTGTTTGGGACAGTCACTGGTTTTTCAGTTACTTAGATCTTGGTTTCCTGTCAGTGATCTTTTCATTTACATTACTTTAGATAGTTTTCATATTATTCCTTTTGGTTTTACTTATTTCTCTCTCTAAATATTAACACAAAATTTTCCATAATTTTCTGAATTCCTCATTTTTATAATTTATTATGTCATGATCCCATTTCATTATATTAATATGACTTGATTTTTTTTCAGCCATTCACAAATGATGGGCACCCACTTTTTTTCCAGTGCTTGGGTACCACAATAGTGCTGTTTTGAATATTTAGGTATATATCAGAATTTCATTTCTGCTTTTTTAAAAAACTTATTTGGGATCTATGCCCAATAGTGGAGTATCTGAGCTAAAGGGTCTCGAAAGTTTAGTAATTTTTCTTTCATAATTCTAGATTGATAGCTAGAACCGCTGCACCAATTTACAATTCCAGTAGAGTAATAGTGTTCCTGTCTTCACAGCCTGTACATCATTGACAATTTTCATCTCTTGGTCTTTGCCAGTATTCCAATGTGTTAAGTGAAAACTCCAAGTTCTTTTTATCTTCTGGTATTAAAAGGGCAGGGTCTTCTGGATTCAAGACCAACCTCTCCCTTTAAAAATGGACAACAATGTAGCAGTGCCAAGCTGATCTGGAATGGATCAGAGATTGGTTTGGGGAATTTCCATCTCAGTTTATAGGAAGTGAGGTTGAGACAGATGCAATGACATCGATTAACACTTGGGAGCTTAAAAATTCTTTTTCTAAATCCCATCCCAACTGTTTAACCACCACCTTCTTCTTGCCTTTCCTCAGCCCTTGCTTCTCCTCCTATGAATTCTGTTCTTACTCTTTGAGGCTAATTTCCTGAGCTGCTTCAGTTTTTCTTTTGAAACACTCTCCTAACACTTTCCTTTGTTTGTGTAGAATAATTTACCCTCATGGGGTTCGACTAATCTAGTTCTTTAGGCCAAGACTTTCCTCACTGACACCTCTTAGTCTAAATTCGAAGATACATACAGACATACATTTATACGTGCACACACACACATATACATACATACATATATTTATACATACACATACATACATTTATACACACATATATACATACATACATTTATACACACACATATACATACATACATTTATACACACACACATACATACATACATACATTTATACACATACATATATATACATACATACATACATTTATACGCACACACATATACATACATATGTACATACATTTATATGCACATACATACATACATTTATACACGCACACACACATATACATACATACATATATTTATATGCACACACATATATACATACATACACACATACATTTATACACACATATATACATACATACAGACATACATTTATACACACACATATACATACATACATTTATACACACACATATATACATACATACATTTATACGCACACACACATATACATACATACATTTATATGCACGCACATATATATACATACATACATACATTTATACGCGCACACACATATATTCATACATACATATATTTATACGTGCACACACATATGTACATACATACATACATTTATACGCACACACATACATACATACATTTATACACACACACACACACACACACATATATATATATATGTACGCACATATCTTCTTACCCCATTACATTCAGCAAGCTACACCTCAACAGTCTATCTTTTCCCTGGGTCAGCTGGTTGCTAGTTGCCTTTGCCCATTTACTTTTTCTTCTGATTCCATGACTGAACCTGATCTTGGACACTAACACACCCTTTGTTGTGAAAATCCTGATATAGGGCATTGTTGGCCCCAGAATTCTGAGTCCGGTCTGAGAAAGAAGTATAACCTAAATTTTACATGACTGCAGGGGCAGTTATTCTGTCACCATTGTTCTAAATATCTCCCTCTTGCCCAAAGAAAATGAACACCGAATAGATAAAAAGCATTGAAGTTTGGCGATTTCATATTTTAAACTCATTTGTCAGTTTCTTTTTCTCTTTATTGATCTTCAAGAAAATGATGACTGACTAGTTTTTAGGGATGTTGCATGGAGGGGATCTCTGTTTTGATATGGGTTGGATTAGATATCTGAGAAATCTTGGAGATGTAATTCTATGACTTGGGAAGGTTCTATATCATTGGTTGATTGGTTGATAATTTAACAACAAAAACAAAAACTGTCAGCCTACAACAATTTGCCAATTTTCAATTCCTTACCTGTTTTCCGGTTAGACTTCTGAATCTCTAGGTTTTTTTCTCCCATGCTATAGAAGTGTCCTCACTTTGGAAGTTCACTCTTTCTTGAATTTCTCAAATTGGAAGTACAATCTACCCTTGTAGCTCCTTCCTCTGACTGGCTGATGACTGCTACAATTTACATTTTAAGGAAGTCAGGAAGGACAGTCATGCCTTTATTCATCTTCAGGTTTTTCTGACTTTCCAAACTTTCTCCACCATTCCCCAGGCAGGTAACTTCTCCCTCTACCCTCTGCTGTTCAGCTTCCTTTTGCAGATTGTCTTCTCCTATTAAGATATAAGCTCCATGAGGGCAAGGGTTACTTTTCTTTCTGCATGTATTCATATTCTCAGAACTTGGGACAATGCTTATAAATGTTTATTGATTTAATTTAACTTGACGTAATATACTTATATTCAGAATCACAGGGAATATGTATTTAATAAACAGCAAATCTTTAAAATCTGCAGAGAAAAAAGACATAATTTTAAAAAGTTTGTTGAAATATATCCATTTTCATATGTGGAATATATTTCACCCTACCCAGCTAGTCATCCATTATAACAAATGCAAGAAAAAGGTATAGAAAAACCAACCAACACATCAGCTGAGTCTGAAGTCTGCTAGTATATGAAATATTTTAAACCATCTCTCAACTGAACATTTTCATTGGCTCCTCCCTATTTCTTTCTTATCTCCTTCTGCTAACTTCCCTGTCTTCCTTCAATTCTCAGCTAAATTCTCTTCTTCTGTAAGCAGAAGACTTTCCCAGTCTCCCTTAACCTTAATGTCTTTTCTTGAAGCATTTCACAATTCTGGTTGCACTTCTTCATCTTGTGTTGTTTCACCAATCTTAAAATGTAACATCAGGCTAATGTTGGATTAACAGGGGAAGCTATTCAAAGTTAAACTATTTAATTTAATTAAATTATTAAGTTAATAGTTTAATTTAGTGAATTTATTAAGTTAATAATTTATTAAGTTAATAAAGTAATAATAATTTATTCAATTCAATTATTTATTTAATTATTTAATATTCATTTATTTAACATCAAGTTAAATTATTTAATATCAAGTTGACAGATTTTCCCTTGGCTATGGTTATAGTGAAGAAAAAGCAAGTTAAATATCCTGTTAGACAGGGGACTAGATCGATTACCAACTGTCTTGTTGAGAGGTTAAACCCTATATATCTACTCTTGTTTGCTCTCTATTCCCATAACCATCAGAACCCCCATTCCTAACATTTCATCTGGCATGGTTTTAGGAAACTAATAAAAAAGAAAGTAGCCTTTTCAAAAAGGGACAGAACAGTTTTCCCTTGTAAGAACATGAGTCTGATTAGTGTTGCTCTGTGTGCTTCCTTAAGTTTCAGCTCCTGGTTGGAAAGGAAGCATGTTTGCTAAGTACTGCTGCAATTGGAATAGTAAATATTTGTGTGTTTTTATAAATGAAAGCTGGGTAAATATTTGCAAAAAGTCCACACAAATGGTCAACACCTTTTGAAACAGCATTTTAATCAGGTTCTTTCTCTGTATTGACCACTATGGAAAATTTTCTATTATTACAGTAAAGAATGTGTCCTTGAAGAAGATTGCAAAGCCAGACACCAGCTCTATTTGTTCAGTAGATGTTCTCCTCTGGCAGGTTGTTGGATTGCCTTGGAAGTATCATGTGACTGCTGGTCTGCCTGGGGAAAGCAGTACTTCAAAACAAAACCAAAAGAGTAAATGATGATGATGATGACACCATTATAAATAATCATCCTAATTATGAAAAACACCTTATATTAATCCAGCATTTTATATTTCATAAAACCATTTTATTATAACACAGCTACACTAATATCCTGTTGGTGTATCTTTTAATTGGTTCCCTGCAATATATATTGGCTATATATCTATTATTCAAGGACCAGATTGTCTAAATCCAGAAAAACTCATTGGTGGAAAGCACGAATCTGGGTAAATGAATTGTTCCATGATAATCTTTAAAGATACCACAAAGTTGTGATGGGCTTGCATTCTACATAAATGGAAGGAGTACCATGCCAGTGAAACCATAGATTCTTGAGTACTGAAGTATGAATTTATTTCTTTGTCAAGTATTGAATCCATGTTATTTGCTAGATCTTCTATGAAATCTAAGTACTAAGGAAGTGATCTTTTTCTCATTAAACTTCATGGAAAAAGTCTTCAGCATATAAAGCTTTACATGGCATCAACAACAACAAAAAAAGAATAGTACTCAAATTATTAAAATATTGCTAACTGCACATGTTAAACTTGAGAAAATGCCAGAGCAAAATACATCACAATGAAAGAAATTTGCACATCACACTATAAATATGTGCTAAAGATAAATTTCACAAATCAATAAAGTATGACTGATGTATTCTAAAATTCTAAAATGTACTAATATAGGAAATAAGATACAAGAGAACCATATGGTTTGGTGGAAAACACATTTGTAATGAAAATGACTTTCCCTTAATTCCTGGGAACCACTTACTAATTGTGTGATTGTGGGAAAATGGCAACTTCCCTGAACTTCAAGTTCTTCATCTAGAAAACTGAGATAATCATACTTGCAGTACCTTTTTCTTAGTATTTTTGTGAATAAAGTATTTTATGCTTAATTGGGACAGGTTAGAAGCTTGCAGATAGAGTAGTTTGTGCTGGGAAGAGGTAAAATTTGAAGTTGTGTCTTTTCCTAGGAAGTTAACTCTTGAAATAAAGAGAGAATATTGATAAAGCTTCTCACAAGAGAAGTCTAGGAACCACAACCAAAGAGTGTGGGCTGGGGTCCAAAGCTTGGAGGAACCAGAAGTGATTGTAAATATAATAAAAATGAGATGATCTCTATGTGTAAATTATTTATTCATCATATGTTAGTGATCAGTATTTGTATTTGTGTGTGTGTATGTGTGCCTATACTTCTAATAATGTTATTCAGATATAGTAGCTCCTGAAAATGTATCAAATGAAATATCATAGTTCCTTCACAATGACTTTTGAATGGAAATAACTAGTTCTCAGAGCAGCTCTTATTTGACTCATCTTTTTCTACTTTTTCCTTGGGTAGTTCACTTTATGTTTAAAAATATTGTTGAATTCAGATATATTTCATCCTTTTGGTTAAATAAAATTCTGGTTTTGAGGAGTAATATTGTGATAATATCTCAGAAAAGTTTGAATGACAAAGTTCTAACCAACCCTTTCCCACTTGAACTTCTATCTTTGAATAGAAGCTGCTTTTAGGGTTCTGAAAGATCTGCTGCATTTATACCTGAATATATAGATGGGGGAAGGGGAAACAGTTTTAACATAGTTACAAGGAAATGGAAAATACCCAGTTTGTCACAGGAGGAATAGAGGAATATGTAATATTGCCAAAAAAATTTGGTATATGTAAATTACGCAAAAAGACCTTCTTAACCATGTTGTCATTGAAAGAACTCCACACTTGCAATCAGGAGATCTGGATACAAATCCTGGCTCAGGCATTTCCTAGTGATGTGACCTTCAGTATATTGCTTCCTATCATTGAATTTCACATTCCTCATCTATTAAATGAAAGAGTTGGACTAGATGATCTCTTTTAACTTTAAGTCCTATCATCCTGATTTCTTAATAGGGGAATCACACAGGGTACTTAGGAAACTAAAATATTGACAAGAGCTAGGTGCTGCAGATCTTTTTTGGCCCACAAATAAGGCTATCTGATCCCCCACATCCAGAGTAATTGCATCTTAAGTTCAACAACATGCCTTTTCCATTACTTTATTATGACATGTCCTTTTAAGATTTTTTTTTTTTGACAGTGGCCACTGAAAGTTTATGCAGAGAATCTCTTAGTCAATGAATTGATGCCTGTGAATGAGAAACGCTGTTCAGTTTTTGGCCTCTTATAGCAAAGCCCTACACTTTATTACCTTGTAAAATGCAGGAGGAATAGGATGTCAGTGTAAATTCTACTGCAATACTTAATGACTTTGGTATACTATTGGTCCATGTGTTGAAAGATTAAAAAATACAATCCTCTGGTCATTGTACTCTATGCTTAATCAATCAGCTGATCAATAAACATTTATTGAGTACCTAGTATGTGCCAGGTTCTGTGTGCTAAGAGATATGTCCTTTATGCTAAAAACCAAGTAAGAATGAATCACATTTATTAGAACATGGAATAGCAGTCATAATGATATTACCTAGCATTTATACAATATCTCTTGTATACCAGGCATTGTACTAAACACTTTGCAAATATTACGTCATGTTATCTTCACAACAATTCTGCAAGGCTGGAACGATTTTTATCTCAATTTTTCTATTTGCTGTGATAGAAACAAACATAGGTTAAGTGATTTTTTTTCCAAGGTCACAAAGGTAATTAAGTGGCCAAGTTGGGATTTTAACTCAGATCTTCCTTTCTCAAGGTCCAGTGCTCTATCCACTAAGCAACCTAGCTGCTTACATTAGAACCAGAACTGATTTTAGATATCATCTTAGATGAGTTCCATCATTTCACAGAGGAGGAAACATTACTGGGAGAAGCAAGTAATTTGTCCAAGGTCATTACCTAATAAGTAGAAGGCCTGGGATGTGAATCCCTATCTTTTGACTCTCAGAGCTTTGTCTAATATGTCATTCTAGCTTTCTTCATGAATTAAGATGACCAGTGTTTCTGTGGCATAGATTGGTATACATAGCCTTTCTTTTCTTCTGTGAAGCAAAGTGTCATAAATTAATTAAATGTTTTCTTCCCTAAAGAATGGAGAAAATTCACTAATCAAACAAAGAAAACAAAGTTTCTGATACTTCTTTCCCTATTGAATTGGGATCTCTCTATCTCCTTTGAAATATTCTGAATGGAAGACTTTTCACCAAACAAAAAGGAATCTGATAAACTGATATACCATCATTTCTCAAGATGAGCAACCTCTACCCGTCAGTAACTGTTCACCTCCCTGCCTCCTGACTAAGTAATGCCCCTCCTGCATTCAGTACTATAGTCAAAGCAGGAAACTTGAGAAATACCTGAACAGAGATGAGAAATTATGGTGTTCCATTGGCAAAATGTCAACACCTATTCCACTAATTGATACAAAATTGCATGAAAATACAAAAGCAAAAATGAACCATCAAGTTTAGTGTTAAAAAAACATCACAGTAGGATGATATTCTTGTTGCAAACTTTTAATATAGAACATATTTGTGTGTGTGTGTGTGTGTGTGTGTGTGTGTGTGTGTGTGTGTAGGACATAACTAAGATTTAGTTTTCCCAATGCCTTCTAGAATGCTGTGAGCCCCATTGCTTTGTTTCAGAAAGTTTAAGAAAAAAAATCTATCTAACACTGGAATTAAGTGACTTCTTCAGAACTATACCTTTTTTTTCTCAGATTATCAACTACTATCTGGTGTTGAGAAACAGTGTTGCAATTGGGCACCATGGAGACTTATGACAATAAGGTCTAGGTTGAGAACCTGTCACTGACATATAATGTGATCATAAATGAATTATTTATCCTCTCATCTAAGATTGTAACTTATGAATTGTTGATTTGCTTTGGTAGAAGTAGTTTATACTTGACTTCAAAACATTATTGAAATCGGAGTATCTGTCTTCCCCTCCCAAATTCTATTATGTACTAAATTTTTTGTAGTCATTAAAATCCATATGTTCCAAAGAAATTAGATCTCTACCTACATGGAGGTTTGACTTGGAGAGTTTGAATGGGAGAGTAGATCATCTGAAAAAAAATCTAAATGTCTTAGTGATCTCCAGTCTCAGAATGAGTCAAAAGCATGATAGGACACCCATTAAATCTAATACAATCTTGGTTTCATTATCGTATCACTTTAATCTTTAGCCAAAGCACATCTAGAGAATTGTATTCAGTCCTAGATGTCATCTTTTGGGATGGACACCAATATTATCTAGAGATTGTTCAGAGGATGGCAACTAGGATATTGACGTATTTTGAGATCATGTTGGACGAGGGGACTGTTGAATAAGCTGGGAATTTCTGTTCAGGAGAAGAGAAGATTTATGGGTAACAATAATTGTCTTCAAGTATATGAAGGAATTTTACCTATTTTTCTTGGTCTCAGATTCCAGAACTGAAAGTAATGATTGAATATTTTTTCTTTTTCTTTTATTAAAAATTTATTTATTTAACTTTTTACATTCATTTTCACAAGATTTTGGGTTCCAAATTTTCTCCCCACTTGTTTCCTCCCCCACCCCAAAACACCAAGCATTCTAATTGCCCCTGTCACCAATCTGCCCTCTCTTCTATCATCCCTCGCTTCCCTTGGCCCCATCATCTCTTTTGTCCTGTACGGCCAGATAACTTTCTATTCCCCATTACCTGTATTTCTTATTTCCTAGTAGCAAGAACAATACTCAACAGTTGTTCCTAAAACTTTGAATTCCAACTTCTCTTCATCCTCCTTCCCCACCCATTCCCTTTGGGAAGGCAGGCAATTCAATATAGGTCATATCTG
>JAQQSK010017814.1:0-10002 GCA_028658325.1 Potorous gilbertii | reverse complement strand
TTCTTCAGTGAGCTGTTGCACCTCTTTTTCTACTTGGCTAATTCTGCTTTTGAAAGCATTCTTCTCCTCATTGGCTATTTGAACCTCTTTTGCCAATTGAGTTAGCCTATTTTTCAAGGTGCTATTTTCTTCAGCATTTTTTTGGGCCTCCTTTATTAAGATATTGATTCGTTTTTCATGCTTTTCTTGCATCTCTCTCATTTCTTTTCCCAGTTTTTCCTCCACCTGTCTAACTTGATTTTCAAAATCCTTTTTGAGCTCCTCCATGGCCTGAGCCCATGGGTTTTCTATTTCAGATATTTGGGATACAGAGGCTTTGACTCCTATGTCTTTACCTGCTGGTAAGCAGATCTCTTCCTCATCAGAGAGGAATGGCGGAATCATCTTCTCCAGAAAATAACCTTCTATGGTCTTAGTTTTTTTCCCTTTTCTGGGCATTTTCCCAGCCAGTTGCTTGACTTCTGGGAGTCCTCTCCACCTCCTGACCTAGATCTGCCCAGCTAATGCTTGGGGTCTGAGATTCAAATGCAGCTCCCCAGCCTCAGGGATTTTGGCGGCAGGCCTGGCCACTATTCAATGGGAGCTTATCTGCTGGTGCTCAGGTGGGGGCAGGGCCACCTCCCAGGCTCAGTTCCCTCAGGGGGTTTATGCAGAGACCTTTTGTAATGGAGCTGCTGTGGAGCTCCTGCCTGCTCTAGGAGCCTCTGGCCACCCCTGCCTCTGCCTCTGCCGCAACAGCTGCCTCCTGAGGGGTCCGAGTCCCGGAGATACCCTGCTCCCCTCTCAGCCTGTCTCTCTCACTGACCTGTGAGTCTGTGGGTGGAGGGACCTTCGTAGCCGCTGGAGATTCTGGTCCCTGAAGCCTGCTTGGATCTGCTCGCTCCCCTCAGTGCCACACAGCCGGGGCAGGGCAGGGGAAGGCTCTGCTCCCGTCCGGGGCTTGATGGACCTTTGGGATCGATTTTTCAGGGTTCTCTGCAACGGAAATCTCCTTCACTGTGTTTCTGCGCGGCTTCCACTGTTCCAGAATTTGTCAGGAGTTCTTTTTAGAGGAAATCCATGGGCTGTGGGTTCGGAGCTAGCAAATGTGAGTCTTTCTACTCTGCCATCTTGGCTCCGCCCCTCATTTTCCCAATTTTTAAATCTGACTTAATTTGTATGAAAAATATTTCATCGTTGTGTTCATATAGTTTCTAGGTTTGTCTTAGCAGATAGATTCTGAAGGATTTTATTTTGTCTACAGTTATTTTACATGGATTTTCTCTTTCTATCTCTTGCTATTGGGCTTTGTTGATTATATAGAGAAATACTGTTGATTTATGTGGGTTTATTTTATACCCTGAAACTTTGTTAATTTCTTAATAATTTCAAGTAGGTTTTTTGAGTTAATTCTCTAGGATTTCCTAAGTATAAAATAATATCATCTGCAAAGAACAATAATTTTGTTTCCATTGCCTATTCTAATTCCTTTAATTTCTTTTTTCTTCTCTTATTGCTATCATTTCTAGTTATATTTAATAGTAGAGGTGATAATGGATGTCCTTACTTTACCCTTTATTGTACTGGGAAGGTTTCTAGTTTATCTTCATTACATATACTGCTAGCTAATGGTTTTGAATAAATGTTACTTATCAGGAATGAGATTTATGTTTTTTCAAAGGCATTTAATGCATCTGATGAGATAATCATACGATTTCTGGTGTTTTTGTTATTGATATGGTCTATTGTGCTGATAGTTTTACTAATATCTTATTTCATAATATATCATATAGTCATATTTCTTAATAAAATCATTTTCTATCATGACACAAACCAACTTGCTTGAGACCTTAAGTGAGTTGGGACCTATTGTTCATGAGGCATCCCTTTGAATGCATGTACATCTTTGATTCTTGGACAGTTTTGCTTGATTTGGTTTTCTACTCCATATAAAGTCAACAATTTATCTCCCCAGGATGACCAATTCTACCTACTTTAGTTCTGATCTCCAGAATCAAGCAGAGAAAAGTTTTATCACTCTTCAGGGGCAGTGAGATGATGCTGTAGACAGAGTGCTGGAACTGGTCAGAAAGACTTGAATTCAGATCCAGCCACAGACACTTACTGGTTGTGTGACCCTGGGCTCTGTATCAGTCTTCTCAACTGTAAAATTGGGAAAATAATAGCATCTACTTTCCAGATTTGTTGTGAGGATCAGAGGGACTCATATATGTAGAGTTCTTTAGAAACCTTAAAACACTATATAGACACTACCTATCTCTACTCTGGACAATGGCCTTTTAAATGATTGTATGTCCTTTTAGACTTTTCCTAGCCAGACTAAACATCTTTCCATGGAGCTGTACATGACATGCAATTGAATTATTTTACCAGGGAGGGCCTGAGAGTCAGTACAGTCTAGTAGAAAAGTTCAGGAGTTGGAGGTCCCTGGTCCAAATCTCACCTCTGATATTCATTATCTATTTAACTTTGGACAGCTCATTAGATCTCTGTTTACTCAGTTGTAAAATGAAAGGGTTGGGCTCCGGACCTCTAAGACCCCTTCAAGCTCTAAGTCTACGAGATGATGATGATGGTGATGATGATGATGATGATGATGATGATGGCGGCCAGCATTCATATGCTTCTTTGAAGCTTGCAAAATACTTTACAGGTACTTTATTATCTGATCCTCAAGACAACTCTGCACTGAGTTGTGCCAGGGCCCAGCTCCAGAATACTGATTATTAAATTTCAGTGTGAAAATTTAGCTTTCAGAACTCTATTTGTAGCAGCTGTAGCAATACTACAAATCACGGCTTGATTTATTGTTTTGTTGATGAAAATTTCAATAATGTAGATTAAATTAAAAAATGTATCCTGGTACATTTTTTCCAAATATCTGATTGTTAAATATTTACCAGCACATCATTACCTGAAAGGTATTTCATATTATTTTTCAACATTTTGTAGATGAGAAAAGTAATGTTAAATTACTTGCCTCAGGGTCTTATAGCTAATAAGTGTCCAAGGCAGGTGTGAATTCAAGTCTTTTGCACTATAATTCCAGTGTTCTGACTGCTATGTGACCTACTGGTTACTTTCCTCTTCATGTCCTCCAGCTATTCAATGTCCTTCCTGATTCTTGACCAAGAAAACTGCCATAGTCTTCCCACTGTGGCCCAGTTGTAGAAGTTGGGATTCTCTAAATTTCTGTTTGGGAACAAAGAGGACTCTGGGAGTTTTTGCTTTAGAATCATCCCTATCATGAACTTCTTGGGATTCCTTATTGCCTTCCTTCATGTACCTCCCCCTCAGCAAAGAACTAGGATGTCCAAAACAATCTATGTGTAAGCAGGGGATTGCTGATGTTTTATCACCAACTGTCCAACTCAGGAGAGCTTCACATCCTTTCCAAGAGAATTCTGTCTCCCTGAAAGAGAAGCAGATTAATATATATACAAACACACACACACACACACACACACACACATATATATATATATATATATATATATATATATATATATATATACATACATGCACATGCACATAAACACACACATATATGCATACATACACACATATATTTCTATCTCAATCACATCTCAGAACTTTGGTTAAAATAGTACTGAAGGGAAATTAAGTGAGTTATGCTTCACATTGCACTCACATGTCTCAAGTGTAGATGAATGGAACACATAACCAGGGAAATATGAATCATATGACATTCCACCATTATGTTCTGTGCTCAAATGCAATGATTTCCAGACAGCACAGAATTGTGTAAGCGCAGCTTCTCATCCAGAAAAAGGGAAGATTTTAGGTTGACATGATAACCATCTTTAAATAGTGAGGTATGTGCCTCAAACCCTGGCTTGGCCATGAGTCAGAAGGATCTAGGTTCAGATCTCACTCCGGGTACTTATGATCTGTCAGACCCTGAACAAATCACTTTAACCCTCTGAATCTTAGCTTCCTCATCGGTAAAATGAATAGGTTGGAACGATGGTATCTAAGCTTCTTCTAGTTCTTGATAGATTATCCTCTGAGTGGACAAATCCCTTGAGGAAGACTAACAGAAGCAGTGGAATATGAGTTCATTGGAGGCAATTAATGAATGCTTTTGAATTAGTCAGTGTCATCTAAGAAAATAGCAACACTGGGTCCTTTATTTTCTTTTTTGTTTTTTTGATTTCTAACAACTCAGTTTAGGTTGGTGCTATCTAAGCCATCCTCCTGATCAGTCACTCAGCTACTGGCATGGAAGGACTTCTTGGATAGTTTCCTTCTTCACATCTGCCTTATGCTTTTTGAAATCACAAAGATCAAGGCAGAGGCCACTATTCTGGGAGACAAAGCCCCAGCTATAGCATTAAACCTGTGCTGAGATTTCCTAAAAGGACTCTCAGCCTCCACAGCTCATCTGTTCTCTGAAACCATTTGGGAAACTGGAGACAGAGAGGGTGATGTCCCTTACTGTTCAGTTTTTCTCACATTCCATCACATCTGAGGCTGTTTCAGGCTATTAGCTCATGAAAGCAAGAAGCCATGTCTTGTTCTTTAAGGGTTGAGACAATCTTTATATAGGCTACCATATCTTATATGAAAACTAGAGATGAATGAAGTCTAAGATCATCTCCACTAGTGGGGTATTTTAATTTTAAAAAATATAAATAAAGTAAATGATGCGGGAAAAATAATATTGTAGAAAAATGAGGAAGCATATTAAGTCAGAAAGTATATTAGTAAAGAGACAAAGTAGAACATGGGAGGCAGTTCTGAACTGCAAAGAAGGAAGAGCTGCCTCTAACATGTCCTTGCTGTGTGACTCTTGAAGAATCCCCTAACCTCTCTGTGTTCAAGGCAATTATTCAGGACTAGAGTTTGCAGACCAGAAGCTAAGCTGCAGGGGGAGGGGGTTTCCTCATGGGAAATTTTCTGTACCAATGAAATCCCAGTTTCCATTTAAAAACAGCCTGGAGTACATGAAGGTTTGCAGTCTGTCTGTTTGCCACCTTCCTCTGAGGTAGGACATTCAAGAATTTTATTTTTTTCCCACTTTGAGGAGTAGAAATTTCCTTGATCTAGAGAACTCTCAGTTAGGAAACCTCCTCTTCCAATATGAGCCAATATATGAAAGATATCCTCTTCTCTCTCTAAGGTTAAATGTTATTTAGCTTCAGGCTCAAGCAGACAAGGATGCCCTGATGCTTTTACATAACAGGTCTGCAGCTTCCAGCATTAAAGAGCCACCGGGGAATTTAGAAAGGGAAAAATACTTGCCTAGGGTCACCCACCTAGAAAATGTTAAAAGGGAGAGAGGCCTGGGACCCAGGAGTTTTGGCCTCTGAGACTAGTTTTCTTAGATACTGTTACACTATTCCTATGTACAGATGAAGACAAAATTCAGAGAAGAGAAATCATTTCCGTAATGTCCTCCAGTTTCATGGTTTTCATAGGACTTGGAGATGACCAAATCATACCGCAGTGGTATGTCAGCGCACTTTCTACCTATGTGACATTGGGGCTGACCCTTAAGCTTCCCTGGCCTAGGATTCTTCAACAGTAAAGTGAGAAAATTGGATGACATAGCCTCTGAGGTTGCTTCCACATGTACACTTACATTTCTACGAGCCTAGTTCAAGCCTGTCATCTTCTACTTAAGGGGAAACTGAGGTCCAATATTAAGTTGTGAGTAACATAAAAAGGATTTGAATTAAAGTCTTCAGCAACCAAAGAAATGGTTCTTTTCAGCATAGTGGGCAGTTGACAGGATACCAAGCTCCCACTAATTTATAATGACTCAAAAGTGAGTTTCAGTCCAATGCAAGAGGAACTTGTTTGTTGACAATGAAAGCCATTCAACATTGGAAAGAACACTTCTTATGGCAGTGAGATTGCTTCACTGAAGATATTAAAGTGAATCATGGATGGGTTTAAAAGGGTAACTTGCTTCAGGTAGAGGGTTGGAGTAGATGTCAATTATGAAGGCATAGCTTTAAATTCTCCCAGGTTGCCAAATAGCTATTTCCTAAGATTTCCTCAATTCAATTCAACATGTAGGACTGCAGGTCTTTTTTGTTGTTGTTGTTTTTTTAGTATACTGTTATCCCTTCCATATCATGGGGATAGGGGTAGGACCCCACAATCTAGAAAATCCATTGACTCTACCTTTGTACTAGAGTAGGCTAATTTTTTTTCTCTTTTCCTTTTAGGGGTTTTTTGAGTACCTTATTATAAAATTTGTTTCAAGCATTTGATCATAGTCTCTATATCATGTGTTGGCCTTTGTATGTCATCTGTGGTTTTCACAAAACTTTCCCAAAATTCCCATTTAATTTTTTATTCTGACTCAGGATAGATATCAAAATTATGACAGGGAAAGTCATGATGTAAAAGGAATAACTGTATTTATTGTACATGCACACACACATATTCATAAATATATACCAAATATATATCTATATATTTCATATATACAACTTCAGATGTAGAAGTACATATGCACACATATAAACATATATTTGATATATACCTATTATATAAATCATGTGTAGACATACATATATACATATATATGCATTCATACACATACATACATACATATATACACATATACACATATACACGTATATACAGACACACACATATGTACACATACATATGCAACAGTTTTCACTGAAACCGGAGAAAAAAATTGTTCCTTTGCGGGTATCTACTGACTTTTCATTCATCTAGGACTAATTTTTTTTTCTCACAAATGATCCAGCTATAGGCTTCATTGAAGGATAAGGATCAGAATTGCATCCTCACTGTCACAGGACAATAAAGGAAATGGAGACAGATAAGTTTTTAAAATACTATCATACACCAATATTGAATATTTACATATTGTCTTACTCTTTACAAACTGTGTGCCATAGATCATCCCATTTGGTCCTTGTAACAACCATTTGAGGTAGGTCCTATTGTTTCTCCTAATTTGCAAATGAAAAACATAGGCTGGGAGACATCAGGTGACTTGACTAATGTTACACTATTAGTATATGGGATTGGAATTCACTTCCTCCTGATGGTATATTTGGCATCAATTCGAATAAGTGAGCAAACATGTCTGAAATATTATACATTGTATGCACTATGCTAAACGCTAAAGACACAAAGAAAGGCAAAACCAAACCCAGCCAAACAAAAACAAGTAAAAACATGTTTTATTCACTTTACCAAAGCACCACATAATTATGCAGCACATACATTTGCAGTTGGAATTTTTAACTTTTTTGAATAATGAAACCCTTTGGCCTTTGGCTGCAATCTGATGAATCTCATGGATGCATTCTCAGAGTAATGTTTTTCAGTGCAGAAAACAAACTATATACAATTACAAAGGAAACCCAAACAATAAAAATGAAAATGCTTTTTATTTCTTATCCAAGCTCACAACTCCCTGAAAACTAACCATGATCCTCAGATAAATCAACTCTTTTGTAGAGATTTTAAAAGAGACCTTTGGGACCATCACATTTCACAGGTGAGTAAAGTGAAGCCAAAAGTGTAACTAACACAAAGTTTCTCTGTTAATGAGTTTGACAGATGTGATTCAAACCAAGCTCATAGAGAAGAGAATCTGAGATTTGAAAGATACAATGGAGTTCACCCAATTCATCCTTTATGTAAACAAAAGTCTACTTTATAACCCCAACCACTGGTCATTCAGCCTTTGCTTGAAGACCAGTGATGGGTTACTGACTACCTTATAAAAAGAAAGTCATTCATATTCCATCTTTGTTCTGAGTAATCATTAGTGAGCAAAGCTCAGAGATGGGAGGAGCTGGGTTCAAGTTCTATCTATATCTACTGGCTATGGAACTCTGGAAAAGTCTCTTCACCTATCAGTACCCCAAGCAATTCTCTAATTGGACAGGACAGGTGCCATTTGGATTGGTAGGTGGGTTATCATCACTAGTTGTTGTTAATACCAATGAAATTACACAAAATGGCCCCCAAATCCTGATATTAATGAGTTACATAAGAGGATTCTTCTATACCTCCATTCTTACCATTTTCATAGAAAAAGGAAGCAAGCTATTGAACCAGGGAAGCTAGTGTTTGCCACATTTGTGAGGCATAGCAGAGATCATAGTTTATACAAAGGCATTACTAAATTAAGGGAAGAGACCAAAATCATCACTAGGAATCGTACCTCTCAATTTTATGTACTTTTCCCAGAAACATGCTGAAGGGAGGGTAATTTAATGCCCTCCCAAATGCCAGCGAAATGATGGGAGAGAAAAAAAACTGATATGAGGAAGAAAATTATATTTAAAAAAATATTCTGGTCTCAGAACATACCTTTGTCAACAATAAAGTACAGTTCAATCAAGTCAGCAAGCATTAATTAATCACCTGCTATGGGCCAGAGTAAGAAGAAGGCCAGGAGGGGCAGAGCCAAGATGGCAGAGTAGAAACAGGGACCTGACTGAGCTCTCCAATGAAACCCCTCAAAATGCTTATAAAAAATGACACTAGGAGGGGTGGAGTCAAGCTGGTAGAGTAGAAGGATGGAACTGCTGGAGCTCTCCCAGAAAAGCCCTTAAAATACCTGTAAAAATGACTCTAAAAATTTCTAAAGCAGATGGGCGGAGCCAATATGGCTTAGTGAGAGCAATGACTCACCTAAGCTCTTGGACAAACTCCTTCAGGTACATCTGAAAGGAGAATCTGACCAAATTTTGGAGGTGCGGAGAATCCAGCGGGAGACAAACGGAGACAGATTTGGAGCTCAGGTTGGACTGGAGGATCCACAGGAGGGATCTGTTCCACGGGGGTGAGCCCACAGCACACAGCGCAGTGTGGCCAGCGCAGCAGAGCAGGAGAAACCTGAGTGGCGGGCGGAAGCAGAGGAGCATCACTGAGGGCGGGAGATAAGCCAAACCGAGTCAGTGAGAGCTGCTGAGCACCAGACATCAGCGCAGCAGCTCCTGAGACATTCAGCCTAAAGATCAAACTTTGGTAAGTCACCTACTTGAACTTCTGGGAGCCAGGATGGTGGAGTGATCAGTAAATGCTCTCTCCTCCCCCCATGATGACCATGAAAGAACCATAAATTATTTCCCCAGAAAAATCCCAGATCAGAAGAAACAGCAGAAGGAGTCCAATAGTCTCATAACACCTCAGATGAGGAAAATAGTTAAGGGGAATTTCTCCTACGGTGGCAGAGGCAAACTGGAAGAACAGAGGACCCAGGGCAGGGAAAACTTGCACTAGGACCCAAGCAAGCCTCAGCACCAGGAGAGGAGCCCCAGGAGGGGTGGTAACATGCATTAGCATCTAGGTGTGCCTCAGCTGTCCAGGGGAATCAGAAAGACAATATGGCAGCTGGGATTACCAGCTCCTGAGTTTGCCTTTTCCTCAGGTCAACTGAGGAGATCTCCTGTGACCAGACAACTCCCCCCCACCCCCACACTTAACAAGCAAAACCCAGGGCTGATTTGGGAAGCACCAAACAAAAACCTGCTTTTAGCTTTTTCACACATCAGCTCAGCAAAAAGTTCTCTAGCTTTGGACTGAAAGAACTAGAAGCCACAACATTCAATCAACATCATGAATAAGAAAAAGCAGAGGGCCAAAAGAACCCTAGAATCTTTCTATGAGAACAAGGACCAAAACACAAACACCAGAGAGGTCAGAGATGAGACTGTACTTCCATCTGAATCTTCAGAAGGGACTATAAACTGCTCGCAAGCACAAGCAGCTCTCCTGGAACAGCTAAAGAAGGAAATAGAAGATAAACTGACCAATGATCTTAAAATTATTAAGAAAGAATTCACTGATGAGAACATCTCTTTGAAAAGGAAAATTGAACAAATGGAAAAGGAAGTTCAAAAATTAACTGGAGAAAATAACTTCCTAAAAGGGCAAATGGAAAAGGAAGTACAAAAATTATCTGGAGAAAATAGCTTCTTAAAAGGAAAAATTGGGCAGATGGAAAAGGAGATGCAAAAGTTAACAGAAGAAAAC
>JAQQSK010017813.1:0-10002 GCA_028658325.1 Potorous gilbertii | reverse complement strand
GAAAGTCAACAGGAAAGGTCTATTGCACTGGCTCAGAGGTGATAACAGCTCACAAATCACAGCCCAAGGAGCACAGACCAGCCTTGGCTGTGTAGCTTGGGAGGGACAGGACTGGAGCAGGCTCCAAGGTGTGGAATCCCAGGGAGTAGCTGTGATTCCCAGCTTCCTCAAACCACAAATGCCAAAGACAGCTTCAAAGGCTAGTGAGTAAACTCTTTCAACTGAGTGACAAGGGAACATGGTCTAGCCCAGGGCCCAAGAGAGCAGTTACTGAGGCAGCAGCATCCATTTTAGCAGCCTCATCCTAAAATCCCTAGGGGCATCAAGCAACTTCTACATTAAGATATTGATGGGCTTGGAATATGATATTCCAAAAGTCAAAGGAAATAGGATTAAAACCAAGAATCACCTACCCAGCAAAAATGGGTATAATAATTCAGGGTTAAAAGTGGTCAACCAACAAAATAGAGGGCTTTCAAGCATTTTGGATGAAAAGACCAGAACTGATTAGAAAATATGATTTTTAAACACAAGAAACAAGAGAAGCAAGAAAAGGTAAACAGGAATGAGACATCAAAAGTAACTTACTAAAGTTGAACTGTTTACATTCCTACATGGAAAGGTAATATTTGTAACTCTTGAGACTTTCCTCAATCTTTGGATACTTGGAGGGATTATATACATATGGACAGAGGGCACAGGGTGAGGTGAATAGGAAGAGATCATATCTAAGAAAATAAAATTAAAAGGTGAGAGAGGAATATATTGGAAGGAGAAAGGGAGAAAAGGAATGGGGCAAATTATCTCTCATAAAAGAGACAAGAAAAAGTTTTTTCAATGGAGGAAGAAAGGGGGGATGTGTGAGGAATAAAGTGAAGCTTACTCTCATCACATTTGGCTCAAGGAAGGAATAACATACATACACAGTTTGGTATGAAAACCTATCTTACAGTGCAGGAAAGTTAGGATGAAAGGGATAAGCAGAGTAGAAGGGATGATGGAAGGGAGGGCAAATGGGAGGAGGAACCAATCAGAAGTAAACTCTCTTGAGGAAGGATAAGGTCCAAAGAGTTAATATAAGAAATGGGGGCAAGGTAGGATGGAGGGAAATATCATTAGTGTTACACAACATGACTATTATGGAAGTCATTTGCAAAACTACACATATATAGCCTACATTGAATTGCTTGCCTTCTCAGTGGGGATGGGTGGGAAAGAGAAGTTGGAACTCGAAATTTTAGGAAAAAATGTTAAGAAATGTTTTTGCATTCAACTGGGAAATAAGAAATACAGGTAATGGGGTAGAGAAATTTATCTAGCTCTATAAGACAAAAGAGAAGATGGGGATAATGGAAAGGAGGGGTGTGATAGAAGAGAAAGCAGATTGGGGGAAGGAATAATAGAATGCACAGTGTCTTACAGTGGGTGGAGAGGAGAGATGAGGAGAAAATTCATAATTCAAAATCTAGTGGAAATAAATGTTGAAAACTAAAAATAAATTAATCAAAAAATGAAATTATCAAGGAAAACTGTATTGATATTTAAAATTGGAGGGTAAAAATAAATATTGAGAGAATATGCCAATCACCTCCTGACAGAGATCTCAAAATGAAAACTCTTTGGGATATTGTAGCCAAATTCTATAGCTCCCACATCAAAGAGAAAATATTGTAGGCAGCCAAAAAGAAACAATTCAAGTATTTAGGAAATACAATCAGGATTACACGAGATCTAGCAGCTTCGACATTAACAGTTGCAAGACTTGAAAGATGATATTTTGAAGGTCAAGGGAGTCAGGATTAAAATCAGGAATCACCTACCCAGAAAAGCTGAGGATAATACTTAAGGGGAAAAATTGGTCATTCAATGAAACAAAGGACTTTAAGGCATTCTTGATGAAAAGACCAGAGCTGAATAGAAAATTTGACTTTCAAACACAAGAATCAAGAGAAGCATAAAAAGCTAAAGAGGAAAGAGAACATAAGGAACTTACTAAAATTCAACTGTTTACATTCCTACAGGGAAATATAATATTTGTAACTCTTGAGACATTTCTCAGTGTTAGGGTAGTTGAAGGTATTATATCCACATAAATGGCACAGAGTGAGTTGAATAGGAAAGGATATCTAAAAAAATATAATTAAGAGGTGAGAGAGAAATATATTGGGAGGAGAAAGGAATAAATAGAATGGGGCAAAATATCTCTCACAAAGAAGAGGCAAGAAAAGATTTTTCAATGTAGGGGAAGATGTGAGAGGTGAGAGGGAAAGAGCAAACCTTACTCTCATCACATTTAGCTTAAAAAGGGAATAACAAGCACACTCAAATTGCTATGAAAATCTATCTCACACTCATGAAATGAGGAGAGAAGGGGAGGAGCAGGCTGTGGGGGTGATGATGGAAGTTAGGGAAATTGGGAAGAGGTGGTAATTAGAAGTAAACATATTTGAGGAGGGATAGTATCAAAAGAGAGAATAGAATAAATGGGGGACAGGACAGGATAGAGGGAGATATAGTCAGTCTTTCATAACATATTTTTGGAAGTCTTTTGCATAACTCTGCATGTATAACATACTTCCCTGTCTTCTCAGTGGGGATGGGTGGGGAGCGAGGAAGGGGGAGAATTAAGGTTTTTAAAAACTAATGTTAAAAACTGTATAGCAATCTATCTTGCCCTCCAAGAGAATAGAGGTGATGGGGATAAAGAAAAGGAGGGGTTTGATAGAAGGGAGGGTAGATTGGTGTAAAGGGTAATTAGAATATATGCTATCATGGGTTAGGTGGATGGGAGATATGGTGAGAAAATTTGGAACTCAAAATCTTGTGGAAGTAAATGTTGAAAACTAAAAATAAATAAAAAATTTTGCAAGAAATTTAAAGTGTTCAGAGAACCAGGGAACGATTGATAATATACAGAACATCTAAGTAATGATATGAACAAAAGTCAGAGAAGATGAAAGTGTGGGAAGGTAATGTTATTTGTATCAGCAAAGGAAATACATTGATAGAAATTCAGTTCTATCCAAGTTTCAAGTTAAATAATAACTCCTGTAGTTTTGATAAGTATTGAGAAAGTTGAGGGTATTTGAAAACTAGTCCATTTTAAATTATGTAGATAATTCTATGTGCTCTTGAGGACACATATTACATATATTTCATTTATATTTGCCCTGGGTTGAATGTAAAAAGATGAATATAGTAGGAAAAATGTCTTTGATATAGGAATATTGACTGGGGAAACTACATGGATAGACCAAATCCTTAATGGGAAAAGGATTTGGATGGTTATACTGAGACTTAAAGCTATAATTTTGTGAACTACTTTCCAAAGAAACATTTCCTCTTTCAATTTGTAACTAAGATAAGAGGATCATGATGAGAATAGCAAAGGTTCAAACACATTTAATTACTTTAAGACTAGCTAACCTAAATATTAGGAGAAAACATACTGGGGACATTTAATGGTCTTAAATAGAAAGAAAATGACAGAGATCTTAAAGTTTATTAAAAAAAAAAAAGCTCACAACAGCAGGACACAAGTTTTGTAATGTACCAAAGGGCCTTTAGGATATGGTTTTAATTATGTACAGTGAAATTATGCATCACTTACTAGAGCAAAACATTATTAAAACATTATGCAAACTGGCATAATATCAAAGCCTGCACTTGTAACTTCTACAATGTGTATTAATGCATATCTTATTGTATTGTTAGAGAAAAATTAAAAATCCTCTTATAATAAGTAAGAAATGTATTTATTGTCATGATGTTCAACAATGAATAATGTGTACTGTCTATTTTAGAATTAGAACATGAGTTTGAAGGTAGGAAAGAAAAATATATTTAAAAGGTTACATCATTTCCTTAGTTGCAAAGTTTTGTAAACTCTAAAGTACTGTATAATAATAGTATCATTGTTTTCATAGTAATGGCAGTACTGCTACTAACAGTAATTAACATTCATATAGTACTTTTTTGGTTTTTTAATTGCTTTACAAATAGTACATGTTTTGTTTTGATTTATCCTCATGGTATCACTTGTCTTCACTAGAGCTGATGGTCTTGTATTACTGGGAACAATGATGCTATCTTATATAATTCTAATATCTTATTTTTATTTTAAATCATATTACCCATTTGAGTTAAACCAATGTTAGTGTTTTTTTGAATTCATAAAAAGGAGTAAGAGGACATAGGTTAAAAGTTAATTACAACGATCGCTGGTATTAGGAGTTGGTGTTTTCCAAGGTAGATGCACATTATTAGAATAATAGTATAGAAAGAAGTTTGAAAAAGTAGGTTAGAAATTTATAAAATTATGATTATGAGGTGAACCAGTCTGGATATACAGAAATCAAAGGACCTCCTCCAAGACTGAAAGAGATATATTTAAGCAAATACATGAAACAACTATCACTCATATATGTAGCACTTTAGCATTTAGAAATTATTTTCCTTTCAGCATCCCTATAAGACAACTTACACATATATTTTCCATTTAACATTTGGAAAATCATACCCCTTTTTATGATAGCATTGATGACTAGATGGAATCAAATATAGAGCTTGAACATATGCCTCCCTCCACCAGTTTAGTTTAATCACTTAACACAATACCATGTTACCTTGTACCTTTTATAGAAAGAGGGAAAATAAATATACATTATACAAATACTGGTTGGTTGGTTGGTTGTTGTCTTTTGTTCTCAGAGAGGACCAAAATAACATAACTATGATAAAGTCAAGTTTCAAAGTGTAAGACTGTGGCTGATCAGATCAATATGAGCTTGGAATGCTCTATCACAGATCAGGCACAAACAGTTCATGTGAACATTTGGGGTGGATACTCTAAATATGTGCATCCTGCATCTCCTTTGAGCTGTTTTGATTCTGCTTTGCTCATAGAGCACAGCACCTTCTGTGATGTGGGCATGCCATGCTGAGCACTACTATGCCAGTTTCTCCCATGTTGCACAATTACTTCCAAAGTTCTTGAGAGTATTCTAAGTATCACTTCTTCTAATGACCATGTGAATTCTTACACTGAGTGAGTTATACATAAAGTAGTCTTCTTGGGAAGAGATTGTTTTGCATTCAAACAACATGGCCAGCCCATCAGAGTTCACTCTCTGAAGGAGGATTTGAATGCTTGGCACTTTAATTCAAATAAAGACCTCACTTTATATCAAATAAAGACAGGTGATCTTCAGAATCTTCCTAAGACTGTCCAAATGGAAGCAATTCAGTTTTCTGGCATGGCACTGATATACTGTCCACAGGTATACAACAATGAGGTTAGCACAATGACTCTGTAGACCTTCAGTTTGGGAGGGTACAGGGTGTGTTTAGGGAGGACTGGTTCCTCTGATGTGATGACTGCTGATCCCTTTTTAGGACTACCTTCCATGCTTGATGTCCACCTGTTCCACCAAACCCTTATCTGTGTCTTCAAGAAGCTGTAACATACACAGTGGCCCAGTAAACTGTTTCAGTAGTAGGGCTAAACCAGGTTGAGGGTAATCAAGGGTCTCAAACTTATTGGTGAATTAGGAGTGTGTCTACCCAAGCATGTCAATATTTCCACTGGTGGAATGAGCTGAGGAGAACAATTTGTTCCAATGGCTATGAAGGCAGTTGAAGCAGATGCTGTAGAGTGCTTAGGGCTTGGTTAGACATTGAAGACACCAAGGTCATTCACTGCATCTTGAACCATCACCAGTTGTCTTGATTCTGTCCTGCCACTGGACTGTGTGACTCTGAAGGAGAGGGTGAGGCCGATGACTTTGTGCAACTCTTCCTCACTTAAATCAAATTTAAGCACAAATCAAAAGACATTGCCTGTATCATTTTACCATTATACCTCTCTCAAGTTCTGTGGCAACAGGCAAGTGACAAAGCAGCAGGTGTGGATACAATGGGAGGTGTATTCACAGTCCTGTATATAGGCAGCCTAGGCCATAGGGTCATTTCTACTGGAAACCGTAGTGAAAATAGGCAGCCCCCTGAGTGTCAGAGCAGCCTTTTAAGGATAAAATTGCTCACCTTCTGCTATGAGGAAGGGGATAGAAAAGGTGGTCTAAAAATTGCTTACTCAACCCTATCCTGATTACCGTAAGAGGCAGGGAACCCCACTCTGAAGTTGACACACAAAATATATACAAAAACATCTGCAAAGATGATTCCACTCACCATAGGTACATGAAATGTGTGTGCCCTTACAGACAATACAAAATCCAGTAGACCTGAAAGATGAACAGCTCTTCTTACAAGAGAACTCAGCAAGTATTGTATTCAGATAGCAGCCCAGAGTGAAACAAGAATGACAAATGAAGGCCAGCTTACTGAAGTTTGAGCTGTATACACATTTTTCTAGAGTAGCTACAGTGTAAGGGAGCATCACATAGCTGTCATATGTTTAGCAATCAAAACTACTCTAGTCAACAAGCAGGTATCAGTGCCAAAACAAATGAATGACAATAAGATTGCCACTTGCAGGAAAATGTCATGCCACCAACATCAGTGCCAATGCTCCCATCATGAATAATCCTGATCAGGTCAAATAAAATTTATTAATACAAATATACCACCTAAGTTGTTGTAATGTTACTTAGAGTTAAAAATCTTCCCCACTCATTAATGGGTTTATCTATGAAGGGAAGTTTGATTAAGGGAGATTTGTTTTTTGCTACTTTCTAATGAGGCACTGCTTCTCAATGGTTTTGATGTCCTCTGGCTCTAATAAGTGTATAAATACTCAGAGGTGAACTTTTGCTTTGGAGCTTAGTTTTTGAAAGAAGGTTTGTGTGTCAGAAGAAAATCTGGGACGCTGCTAAGGAGCCTCCCATGCTCTGAAAATCCAAATGTTGGTGCTTCTCTCTCTGTGATGCATGTATTGCTTATGGTCAGATTGTTGCAAGCCCTGTGTGTTGATCTTTATTTCTCTGTTTTTTATTTTCTCTAAGGTTCAGGGTGCTGATATTTCCCCATGAACCAAGTGAATGATATATGTGCTTCATTAAAATAAATAGTTGGCCCCTGAAAAGTTGCTTTGCTTTTAGAAAATAAGATCTAAGAACTTGTTCAGAAGACCCTCCTATCTATGCTGGGGTCATTGCTGATACAGTTGTATAATACTTTGTCCAGTACTTTTAATATTCTGTTTTATTAATCCTCAATGGTATTAGGTTTAGAGGGTGATCATTAGAATCATCAGTATAAATGAGGAAACTAAGACTTTGAGAGCGTAAGTGACTTTGCCAAGGTCACACAGCTAATAACTTTCAGTGTCTGGATTAGGAATAATTCTTAGTCAAATAAAATTTTACTCAAAGTCTGCTGCTTTCATTAGCTTATTGGAATTTATTACTCTAAGGGAACTGAAGTTACATAAGATAAAGGTATTCCATTAAATATCAATTGATAAACTTTTGGTGGTAGAGCCAAGATGATGGAGTGGAGGAAGCAGCTATGCTCTCCCAATATTACCCTTCAAATACCTTTTTAAAATACCTAAAATGAAATTCTGGAGTATCAGAGTCTGATAAAGGTTAGAGTAACAGATTTTCCAGCTCCAAATAACTTAGAAGATTGGAAGGAGAGGATTGTCACAGTGGAGTAGAAGCTGGCCCAGAATCAACATATCAACAACACAAGCTGTGTGCCTTGTAGGTGGCAGCTGTAGGAACAGCAGCTTCAGGAGCTCTCAAACCAGAGAAATCAAGGGAATCAGGCACCAAATCAGAAAGAGAAAGCAAAAGATCCCTAGCAAGCAGTAGGCAAAGAAGAAGGTGCTGTTTGGTGACTCCACTGTTCGCTCCTTCCCAGTCACATTTCTGGGGCAGAGAAGAGCACTTCTAGTCATAAGACAACAAGGGCCAGGGAGCAGAGGCAAAATGGCAGAATAGATGCATGGGCCTCCTAGAACTCTTCCCACAAAGCCCTTATATTACCTATAAAAATAACTCTAAACAAATTCTACAGCAGCAGGAGCCACAAAATGACAGAGTGGACAAGATTTCCAGCCCAAGACAGCTGGGAAGGCAAACAGGAATGGTCAATTGCATTGGGCTAAGAGCACAGCACAGTCCAGCAAAGGCAACAGACATAGAAGGGACTGGAGCAGTCTTCAGGGCACTGAATCATGGACAGCTGTTATGGATTTTCAGATTTCTCAACCCACAAATGCCAAAAACAGTTTCAAAGATCAGTGAGAAAGTTTTCACTTTGGTGAGATGGAAGCCATATCAGGCCCAAGACCCAGGGCAGCAGAAGTACCTGAAGCATCACCATCCACTTCTGGAGCTCACAACCTACAGACAGTGGGGCAATCAAGCAGCTGATCTGAGTCTCGTTTATGAGTGGCAGTCCTGGGGTGAGGAAGAGAACGGGCACAATAGAAGTGGTGGTGACCGTGGAGAAAGAATCCTACTCACAGTTCCAGGGCAAAAAAGAGTGCTTGTGGTTGTCTACACACCAGACCCCAGGCCAGGAGAGGAGAAAACACCTCTCCCTTGACTATTCCACTTTGGAGCAATTGAGAACTTAAAGGTCTCTAGAGATATCAGGGAGAATAGCTACACAAAATCTATGCAACCTGGGATAGTATAAAGAACTCAAAAGTCAAGTACCTGGCTTGGAAAATGACCAAAAAGGGGAAAAATAAGATTATAGAGAGTTACTTGCCTGGTGAAAAGGTATTTCCTTCCATCGTTTCTGGTGAGTAAGAGCAAAGCATGCAATCAGAGGAAGACCAAAGCATTCAAAGAGAAGAAGATATTAAGGGCAAGGCACTTACATAGAAAATCTCTAAAAAAATTATGCTATGGCCTCAGACCATGGAGAGCTGATAAAAAGATTTTGAAAGTCAAGTAAGAGAGGTGGAGGAAATATACATGCATATGTACATGCATACATATATATATATGCAAGATTCAAGAATATTAGGAAAAATTAGTCAACAGCTTGCTAAAGGAGACCCCCAAAATGGTGAAAAAAGTAACATTTTAAAAATATACTAACCCGAATGGCAAAACAGGTCCAAAAAACCAATGAGGAGAATGACTCAAAAAACAGAATAGATAAAATGGAAAAGGAGGTCCAAAAGCTCATTGAAGAAAATAATTTTTTTAAAATTAGGATGGATGGGAGATGGAGCCAAGATGGCGGAGTAGAAAGAGTCACATATGCTAGCTCCAAACCTACAGCCCATGGATTTCCTCTAAAAAGAACTCCCAACAAACTCTGGAACAGTGGAAGCCACGCAGCAACACAGTGAAGGAGATTTCCATTCCAGAGAGCCCTGAAAAACGGATTCCAAAGGTCCATTGCACACTGAACAGGAGCGGAGCCCTGCCCTTCCCTTCCCTGCCTTGGCTACGTGGCACTGAGAGGAGTAAGCAGATCTGAGCAGGCTTCAGGGACAGAATCTACAGAGGCCACAAAGGTCCCTCCACCCACAGATGCATAGGTCAATGAGAGAGACGTCTGGATGGGCTGAGAGGGGAGCAGGGTGTCTCCATAACTCGGGCCCCCTTGGGAGGCAGCAGCAGAGGCAGCAGATGGCCAGAGGCTCCCAGAGCAGGCAGGAGCTCAGCAGGAGCTCCATTATAGAAGGTCTTTGCATAAACCCCCTGAGGGAACTGAGCCTGGGAGGAGGCCCTGCCCCCACTAAGAACCTGATTTAATCTTACCCTGAATAGCAGCCAGCTGCCAAAATCTCTGAGGCTGGGGAGTAGCATTTGAATCTCAGACCCCAAGCACTAGCTGGGCTGACCTAGTTCCCAGGTCAAGGAGAAAATATTGCAAGCAGCTAGAAAGAAACAATTCCAGTATTGTGGAAATACAATCAGGATAACACAAGATCTAGCAGCTTCTACCTTAAGGGATTGAAGGGGGTGGAATAGCATATTCCAGAAGTCAAAGGAACCAGGACTAAAACCAAGAATCACCTACCCAGCAAAACTGAATATAATACTTCAGCAGAAAAGCTGGGCTTTCAATGAA
>JAQQSK010017812.1:0-10003 GCA_028658325.1 Potorous gilbertii | reverse complement strand
GCCCCTATTTTTCTATATTTTTCCAAGTACTCCTTTGATTATGGCAGTCAAAGAATCCTTGGCCAACAATACTGAAGACCTTAGAATATTCAAAAGTTATGAAGTGATAAAGTTTAATTTTATGTTTAACATAATAGGAACACACATGTTCCATTTTTTCTATTTAAGCCTGACTTAAATAAAAGTTGAGTGAGGATTTTAAAAACACATACTGTAGGAAGATCAGGAAGAAGAGAACAGCTAAACAGTGGATGTTTTCCAAAGCAGGGAAGAAGGTGTTTTTAAACCTACATTTGAATGAAAAGAAAGGCAAAATTTACTCACACACTAAATACTAATGTTAATTTGTAGAATAGCCAAGTATATGTATAGGTATGTGTCAGGAATAATGCTAACTCACATTTATATAACTCTTTAGGTTTTGCAAGACATTCTGTACACATCACCCATTCTGACTCTCACAATAACCCTTTAATGCTATGGCTAACATTATCCACCTTCTATAGACAAAGAGATTGACATTCAAAGAGGGTAGATGCCTTCTCCATTGTTGTATAGCTAGTAAGTGTTAGAGGCAGAATTTGAATCAATAAAATTTATAAATATTTCTTGAGGACTTACTATGCATCAATCCCAAAGTGTAATGCTCTATTTACTATTTTATGTTGCCTGCTCTAAGGGAATATGAGTTTTGTAGGTGGGTCACTGAAGAGTGGGTGTGGAGTAAGGAAGAGCTGAATTCAAACCCTGCCTCAGATTCTTACTAATCTGACTAAGTTTCCTCATCTATAAAATAGTGATGACAATTTTAGCTACCTCATAGTATTTTTGTGCAAATCAAGTGAAATAATATTTGGAAAATGTTTTGTAAGTCTTAAAGTTCTATATTAATGGTATATAAATATATATGTACATACATATATACATACATATATGCATGTGGTTTGTGCAGGTATATATCTATATCTCCATCTATCTATCTATCTATCTATCATGTGTAAAACAAAACAGACTTGCAGACTTGCCAGATAGATTCACACTATTATCATGCATGATTTATGTTAAAAAGTGACTGATGTTTAGACTAATAGGAGATGCTTAACAAATTACAGGGAAACGCTTAGATAAATGAAATAATAAATGCAAGTAATCACTATCTTATATGTTCTAAAATATTTGTAGTAGCTCTCTGTGGTAGCAAATTACTAGAAGGTTTGGGAGTGAGTGCCTGTTAATTGAAGAAGGGCTGATGAAGTTGTGATGTATGGTTGTGTTTGGAATACCACTATTTAATAAGAAAAGACGCACTCATTGATTTTAGAAACAAACATGGTTAGACTTACATGAAATAAAGAAAAGCAAATTGAGAAGAACCAAGAGAACATTGTACACAGTAACAGAAATATTGTGTTAAGAGTAACTGAGCAACTAAATGATTTTGACTAGTTATAAGCATCCAAATTAACTACAAAAGATCTATGAGGGAAGACTATCTGCATCCAAAGAAAGAACTGATAAATACATATATGTATACACTGATTTCTACATATTTAATATATACAGATTGGTGTGTATATGTGTGTGTGAGTGTGTGTGTGTGTGTGTGAGTGTGTGTATATAGTGGTATCCATTTCTAGGGTGGAGTGGGAGAAGAGAAGCAAAAGGAAAAATAAAAGTTTCATGTTAACTTTATTGCATATTTAAAAGGAATAAGAAATTGTATATAACAGATAATGCGGTTTAATATGCAATCATCTTTCTAAAAATTATACTATGTTATAGAATGTTTGTTTTATTTCATAAATTTAAAATAAAATAAACAAAATGATTTTAAAAACTAATCACTATCATCCAAAGACAGTTCAGTATACTTACTTTGGCATCAAATATCTTATCCTGTCTCTTCTCCCACTAGGTCTTTGACAATGGATAATCTGCTTTATGTTTTTGAACTCTAATTGCCCTGCGTACAAAAGTGGAAAATGTTAATAATATGACGATTTTAGAGGATTTCAATGAATAATTGTGCGATCCCTTAAAGCGTTTTTGAAATATGAGTTATTAATATTATTATTTCTGATTCCTAGCCTTTGCTCCCTCTACCTATTCAAATTCAATCTGCTTCCAAGATCTAACACAAGTATGACCTCTGTAATAAAACCTTCTTTATCTGCTCAATTTACACTGATCTCCCCTTTTATCTATCAGTGATTTTTGACACTTAATATATTCCACACCATTTTACAAGGTTATGTAAGTCTTTCATATGTGTCATGTCTCCTTCTCCAGAAACATTGTGACTCTGATTTACATTATATTCTACTCAATACCATGATAAATTCTTATAGACATTCAGCAAATATGATTTGGGAAAAAATTAAGACTATCATTTCTACTTTTTCATATTTAAAATGATTTGTTACATGATTTATGACAGTTCCAAAGTACTTATAACAAAAATAACAAAAAAATACACATCCAATGAACTCTGAAGCCAAATTGCAGTATTTTTTTCACTTTTATTTTGGCATTTTTTTTTGAAACATTACTTATATGAAAATATGTTCTCTAAGACAGCACATATATAATAAGAATCATTAGACTTTCCTCCATAATGAATGGAGGCATAACTGAGAGAAGAGAGGGAATCTGAAACTGATTTTTTAAAATTAGTGTTAAAAAATAAAAAAAAGTAATATGATGCATACACTCATTAATTGGGAGATTCTCTCTAACAATGCAAATCATATGACTTCCTATCAAGTTCCATGCTTGTTTATATTCTCCCATAAATTCTCCTCAGTGGATCTGTCCAATTTCCTAGAAGTTTTGTCTAAATCTTTTTATAAGCATGAACATTACCTTTAACTCTCTCATCTCAGTCTCATTTTTGTCTAAAAGTTGTCATTGATATTGCAATGTGTCCTACTCTTATTCAGCTTACATTTCTCTATTTCCTTTGAGTCACTCATCATTTTAATTCTTCAGAGGACATGATCTTTTAATTTTGCTTCAATAATTTAAAATATCACACACTGAACTTGCAGGTTCTTGACATCTATAAATGGGTCTAACTTGCTTTATTTACATACCATTTTAATTTGTTGGAAAGCTACATATTTCTTTAGAAAATCTTAATTTCCTGATTTTTTGACGTTCACACTAAAGGAAAAATTCATAGAAAATTAAATCCTTTCTCACCACAAACAAAAATTTTTTTCATATACAGATCCAAAAATTAAATCATCATGTTCTAGAACCTGTGCTAAACATGTGTTTTGACATTATATTGTTAGAGGACATGTGTACATGTGATCACTAATTGTGCAGAATAACGATGATTGATACTGAAGAAATTTTTCCAGGGGGAAGAGACAAGGAATGTTTGTTGTATTTTAATTTTTGAATGGTTCTTTTCTTAAAATAAATCTACAGAAAGAAAAATTTAGACCAATGTGAAGAAAAATGTAGGAGACAGTTTCATACCTGCATGGGGTTTCCTTGGCAAAGATACTGGAGGAGTTTGCCATTTCCTTATCTAGTGAATTAAGTCAGAGGCTAAGTTACTCATCCAGGGTCACACAGCTAGTGAGTGTCTGAGGTCAAATTTGAACTCAGTTCTTCCTGACTCTAGTCTATCCACTGAGTCACCTAACTGCCTTTTTTAATAATCAGGAGTTTAAAAAACACAAACATAAAAACCAGAATAAGTTCCCTCATGGCACTATAATTTTCATGTCTCTAGGAATGTCCAGGCAGACATATAAATAACTATATTCAGAGCTATATCAAAGAAGCTTCCTCTATCTTACAGAAAATTGATGTGGATTTGAATTCCTTTCAACCTGGGATTTTTTTTATTCTATCATTCTACTTTCTTATACATTAAAGCAACTGAATAGTAAACTTGGTAATCAATGATAATAAAAAAAAGATGTCTATAATACTGGGAATTAAGATTCTCATTAACTTGATCCCTAGGTAAAGGGACAATGGATATGCATCCTGAGGGAATCTGGGTTTATATTCTGAATCATCTACTTACTGGTGAATTTGAGTAAGCCATTTTTCTTCTCCCTCCCTTGAGCTCCTTAATCTACAAAATTGGAGGGGGGAAGGATTTGAGTAAAAGACCATTAAGAGTTTTTGTTAACTCTAAATTCTGTGGTCTATGATATTCATTGAATTAACAGTCACTTTTTAAGGACCAACAACTAAGAAATCCTCAGTAACCAATGGTGAATAAAACCAAAAATATAGGTTAGAACTGAATAAGAGGAAAGGAACAGGATGGATTGAATCTGGGAAAATGTTTGTCGCTTTCAACAACCTCAAATTGCTAAATGACACAAAAGTCTGCCATTTTCACATGTATTCTTCTGGTCATTCTTTATGATTAT
Organism: Potorous gilbertii; assembly: GCA_028658325.1. Classification (NCBI taxonomy): domain Eukaryota; kingdom Metazoa; phylum Chordata; class Mammalia; order Diprotodontia; family Potoroidae; genus Potorous; species Potorous gilbertii. The sequence continues at coordinate 5,603 of JAQQSK010017812.1, read as the reverse complement.
AGACTAAAAGTAAAAACAAAAAACTCTGCAGTTTCCAAAGAAACAAAATAGTGAGGAGATCCATAGGGCAATGCAGAGATAGAGATATATTGAAGTATAAGTAGATTCCAGCGTATTTTACCAAGAGTGACTTGCACAAAAAGAACAGCTAATTAAATATCATTGAGTTAACAGTGATTTTACAAGTTAATCTATTAGAAGACCAAGGAATAAAACAGAAACACAGTCCAAATGCTGTACCCATAAATATTTTTAAAATCCTAAAGAGTGGTCTCTAGTGAAATGGGAAAAAATTCTTTGGAAAATGTATAGAAAGAAATAGACAAGAATAAAATTTGCTTAAAAGGTTTGAACAAGCTATGGTCTCTACCATTGGAGTGAGCACTGATGGGATTATGGATCCACTGAATATTGATGGATAAGGTTATTTAGGTACATGTCATTCCATGGTACTTAACTATTCTTTACCCTGAGGTCAGAAACCTTATTCCATCTAATCTTTTTATCTCACACTAACTTGTATAGTTTGCCTAGATGATAGAATATATGGAAGAAAGTGTTTAAAATAATTGTGGAAAGGTAAGATTGTCTCAGAAAGTTCAGGACCTTCACAGTTAAGCAAAAAATTTTGTACTTGAATCAGCAGGAAATAGCAACGCTAAAGGTTTTTGAAGACAAAATTAAAATAACTTCATATTGAAGTTAACATTTTGATTGGGTATAACAAAATTGGAAATTAATAAAATTAATTTCCATTGGACTTGTTTTTATTATAATTTTAAAAATCATTTTCATCTTAAATTAATTTCTTCTGAATACTAGGTTATGCCCTTCAAAAAATAAGCAAATATGATTTTTTTTTTGGATGTTAGAATGATTTCTGCAGCCATTAAAATGGGAAGCAGTTACTGCTCTACTTTTGAATTTCTAAATTGAAACCTTTCAATTTATGGAAAATTACTGAAAATTTGCTTACTTTCTGCACTACTGAATCACTGTGGTTTTAAATATCTTCAAAGTAAAAAAGACCTTCATTATAACATGTGCAAAGTTGAGCCCTAACTCCAGCACTGAGGATCTGAAATTGCAGTTTAAAGAACTCTGGAGTGGGAGTCAAGAGATCTGGCCTTGGAACCCTTGTGCCATTCACTTCTCTTCTCTAGTTCTTGATTTCCTCATCTGTAAAAATAGCAAATAATAGTTGAACTACCTACCTACCAGGCTAGTGTGGGGAAAATACTTGGTAAAACACTTAAAGTCTTACATAAATAAAAGTAAATAATATAATCAATATAATGACACAATTTATAGGTGTAAAAAGAAAATATCAACACATATTTCCTCGTTCAGTAGATTTTCAAGGGAATTTTATTTTGTTCATAACTCTTTATATATTTAACAATTTGTAATTTAGAGTTCCTAAGGATTGTGTGTGTATCCTCACCAAAAATGCAACATAGTACTATCTATTATTCCTACTGATGTATTATATAATTGGTTAAAAATCTGTTAATATGTGTCACACAATATATAAGGAAATAAAACATCAAAGCTTCAGCAAGTCTATGATCTCAGTATTCCACCGCAATCTTTCCAGATCTCATCATGTGTGATTTTTGTCCATTTTCTGCCATAATGTGGGAAGTCCAAATTGCTAGAGGCCTTTCTCTAACACTTTTTACATGTCATAATTCCCAATCAGGTGCTCAGGCTGCCCATGTTTTATACCTCATTTTAATACATTATGGTTTACTTCTTTTTCTGATCATGGATTTCTTCAATTATCTCTTTTAGATTACTTCTTGCTTGTAAGAAAGCTTTGGAAGGATGTTGCATCCTACTTAGATCCACCAACTATTCCCTCATTTCAGTCATCATGGGGCAGGAGAAAAAACACTGGTTTAGGAGTCAAAATTTCTGGTTCTAAGTTACTGTTCTTGCTCCCTATAGGAGTGCTAAGGCTTGCTCCCTATAGGAGTGCTAAGGCTACCAGAATCAAAGTTGTCTTATTTCTAAAATGACTAGATTATATCCCATCCTTTTTCTACATCTTGCAACTTTCTTATATGCAAAGACAAAGATACTCTAAAACAATTCACCACTAAAACTAATGTTAAATAACAATTAAATTTTAAACATTTTAATAAGATATTTTAGAATTTAGTTATAAAGAGTCATCTTTATAGCTTCCTTGTTCCACATTCATTTTACAGATGATGCTGTTCAGGAGAGTAAGAGAACTAGAACCATATGAGGGTCAGTTAAAGGAATCAGGATGGTTAGAATGTAGAAAAGAAAGCTTATAAATGATATTACTATCTTCAGGTTAGAAGTGCTAGTAGGCTGAAGAGGGATTATACAAATTGTTGTTTGCAAGAAAGGACAAAACTAGGAGCTATGGGTAGAAGCTATAAAAGGTGTATTTAAATTTGAGGTCCACAAAGATTTCCCCACAATGAGAGCTGTTAAGAGGAATGGGTTGTGGTGGGAGGTAAGGGATTTCCCCTCACTAGAGGTATATAAACAAAGATGAGATGACCACCTTTTGAGGATATTATAGAAGATGCATAAGAAAAAAAAGGCATAGAAGAGGGGAATGATTAAGTGACTTGTTCAAACTCAATAATTGGGTATGTAGTGGAGTCTGAATTTAGATTCTGGAACTGAAATCATATCCTTTCCTAGTGCTGGCATGCTACGCTATCCAATTTCAATTGCATTTCTAGTTCATTCCCAAATTTCTGATTTGACTATAAATTTGGGAATGGGGACCAAACCCTCAACCTAGAAACAAAGACCAACATAGTTTCAAAGAAGAATAGAGTGGTAGAGCTTAAACTGATGTAAGAGATCACATGGTCCAGCCCCTTAATTTTATAATTGAAGAAATTGAGGTGGGAGGGACAAAAATACATCAAAGAAAGCTACACAGCTAGCTAAGAATGGGCACAGATAAAATGGACTGGAAAACGAAATCTGATTCTACACTAATATTCTTGTCATTACAGTACTCTGTATTTAGGTATTATGTATATTAACATTTGGGGTATTTTTTGGAGGGGAGCTTGCTTGCTTGTTGGGGGGTATAAAAGTAGAACAAAATAACATAGTCCAATATTTTGTCATAATACTAGATAATTCTTTCTTTTATTTCTCCCCTGCTTATTGATTACTTGTTTTCTATAATAATAAAAACAACGATATAAATAATGATAAAAAATAACATTAGTAACTAGCAACTCTATGAGCCTGGTACTATGCTTTTCCATACTCTATAGATGAAGGAATAGATGCTCATTAAGCATTATACAAGTTAGTAAATGTGTGAGGCCTTACTCCAACTCTAGCAGTTATATCCGTGTTGTTGTATTTTGTGCTTCTTAAACTTTTCAGGACTCAGCTTTCTCATCTTCAAAATGAGAAGGGTAGGATATAGTATCTTTAAGGGACCTTTAAGATCTAAAATCTGTGATCCTAGGTTGACTTGGTTAACATTTTGACAGTCAAATCATTTGAATTTTGGACAGATTTTTTCTTTTCATTTCTGATCATTGCAGATTGAACAAACATCTGCTTTTACTCAGCCAGTAAGATGATGGAAAAAAGTGATATAAATAAGTCAAAATCTGATGTAAATTATGTAAATAAATATTGTTGTAAATGAGGTGTTAGACTTGATTTGGATTGCTAGAAGTTAGTGTAAATTGACATGATTGTTGATGATTCATGTTCAGTGAGAATGACATAGCTTCTGATGTGAAGTCCCAAAGAAGAAAACCAACTATTACAGCAAAAAAAACCTTTTAGATTTAGGTTTATTTGGAAGAAATAGATTGAGCAGAGCTCTAAAAATGGCTTTCATAGTATTTTTCATACATGTTCATTAGAGCTCAGTGCAGAAGGAGAAACTATACTATCTTCTTGCTACAGATCAATGATATCTGTGGAAGGAAGTCCTATTTAATGAGTTATTAATTGTTAAAATTTACATGATTAAGGAATCCAATACATTAAAAGGAATCAAATCAGCCTTATCTATAAAATCAGGAATATAATAGCACTACCTTCTAGGGTTGTTGTGAGGATAAAATGACATTATATTTTTATATTACTTTATATACCTTAAAGCACTATTGCCCTTAAGAATGTTTGTTTTTTTCCAATGGTGGGAGAGAAAGAATAAATGCTTATTAATTCAAAAAAGTACAAATTGAAAAGAAAAAACTTTACAAAAGACACCTTACATGCTTGAATTAATTCTTTCTCCTATTGTTGATGTGGGCATTCACTGTACTGGAACAGATCACAACCTATCCATACATTTTCATCCCTATGATTTTTGTCCCTGTACTTCAAATCAATCAACAAACATAGATCCAGGAACTATTTTTTTTTTGGCAAGGCATTGTTTTGAGAGCTAGGAAAAAGAAACAAAAACAAAGAAAAATCAAATAATCCTCTCTTCAAGAAGTCCACATTCTAATTTTTTTGATATGTTCTATACAAAGATAGGAAATTACAAGGTAATTGGTAGAATGACAGAAGTAGAGCTTTGCTGGTAAAGGTTTAACAACCAGATTGTTTGAGGGGGAGGGAGAAGTGTTTTGACACTTTTAAACTTAATCTCATTATTAACATTTTCTCTATCACTTTGTCAAGTCTAGATAATCAACAAAACAATACATCAAACTGTGATTTGTAGCATTTGCCCATATTTGAGATATAAAAACTCATTTTGAGGATTTAACAGTCAGTTCTCCCAGCAGGAGCTACCTGCATCATGCCCCTGGCACTGAGGATTAAACTGTAAGTATCAAGAAAGATTTCATAGATGGGATAAGAATGGCATCTACTTTATGATAATTGTATGTCCAAGCAGCCTCCATTTTTTGTGCTGCCAAACTATTTCTTTATTATACCCTTATAGGGAAATGAGCCCTTTAGAATAGAACACCCCATTTTTTGTAAACAAGTTCCCCCAAATCTACTAAGGGACTTTCCAACACTCAATTGACCTTAAAATCATTGCCAAACACTCCCGACTCAAGAAGCAAAGATTCTAAGAAGTTGAGGTGAGAGGAAAATACATTTTGGTTAATGGGTGAATTTTTTTTTAGTGCAAAGAAATGTGATCTGATGACGAGTTCAAGGAGCAACTAGTATAACAGATTGGCTTTCATAATTTTCATTCCATAAATCTCCCATAAATGGTCTACTCAATGAATGGAACACCTTTCCAAAGTCTCTTTTAATATTCTATGGCTACAAGTACCAAACTTGGGCTTTTTATCACTGGCTCCCATAGATAGCCAGTCTACTTTCCTTTCCAGTAATATTGTGCTAATATTCTGGAAGTAACTTATCAATAAGAGGATGGACCTTGCAGGAACAACATGATCTTTCAGGCTGAGAAGTCAGCTGAGGCATGGTGACAAAGTCTGAAATAATGGTAGCAGCACCAGGAAAAGAGTGACCAAACCTGGAATAACAAAGATATTTAAATGTGTGTATCTCTTCTACTATATTGCTTTTGTTTTTTGATAGTTTATAGGATCACACTTTTTGTTGCTTCTTTTTTTTTGACTTGATATCTACTAACTAAC
>JAQQSK010017811.1:0-10003 GCA_028658325.1 Potorous gilbertii | reverse complement strand
AGAGAAAAGAGACAGATAGATCATAGATATATGGGTGATAGATGGATGATATATGGATGATATATGGATTGAGAGAAATGATAGATGATAGACGGATGGATAGATGATGAATGATAGAGAGAAACTGAAAGAGAGAGAGAGGAAGAACAGATAGGTATACATTTCTACTCCTATATGGACCAGAAAGAAAGAGGGAGATCCAAGAAGACTTGATTCCTCTGTACAACATAAGAAAGGGAATTTGAGTGCTGGGAGTAAGTGTCCTGGGTTTAACCAGCAAGGGAAAAACTGAGGTAAAGAGAAAGTGACCTCAGAAACCTTGCACCTATTTCCATTCTAGTCCAATCCAAAAAGTATTTAATAAGCATTTATTTTCTGGGGACTGTGCCAGTCACTGGAGATACAAAGACAACAGAAAAACAAGAAGCAATCTCACTCAAAGTACTTGTAGTCTACTTGGAAAGAGGGAAGAGATGCAGTATACAAACAAATAAGGAAATTCACAATAGTTTGACAAGGAAGAAATATACTAATGAGGTAGTTCAGAGCAATGGATAGTACTACATTTGGAGTAAGGAAGACCTGAGCTCAAACCCTGTCTCAGACATTTATTCATTTTCCCATGTGTAAAACAAAGATATTTCTTATTTTAGCACATCACTCAGAGGATAGTTGTTTTGAGAATTGAATGAGATAATATATGGAAAGGACTTTACAGACCTTAAAGTGAAACATTTAATTATTATGAACCAAGTGGGTTAAGAAAGACTTCTTACTGAAGATATCACATGAACTGAGTCTGGAAGGAAGCTAGGATGTCTAAGAGGTGGAAGTGGGAATTTAGTGCATTCCATCACAAAGATTAGAAATGCTGAGTTCCATAAACATTGAACAAGTCACTTTGGCTACAATAAAGACTGAATAAAGGGATATAATATGTATTAAGCTTAGAAGAAAGGCTGGAGACCTTTGGGTCATGCTAGTGCTCATACATCACCTAAGGACTGAACGAGAAGCAGAACCTCCTGCATTTTACGCTTTTCCAGCTCTGAAGGTCAGTAAAATGTTTCTCCTTTTCAAAAGGCAGGTAAGTTTTGAATCAAAGGGATCCTGCTATGTTAAAAACAGAAAATTGCCTCTTTATTCCAGGCACATAATCCACGGGGACCAATTATAGTTCTGGTAAGAGCTGAAATGGGGAGGGGGTTAGTTATGTAATTACTCCTTCTATCATCCCAATCATCCCAATTAGAAAAGAAACTAGATATCATTTGATAAATCGTGATACTGTCAAGCATGCCTGAACAAATAGGTTCTTAATATTGTCTAGCTTCATAATGAAACCACAGGGGTAAAAACCTCCCATCTATAGCATTTCATCTAGGATATGGTACAACTTTCTTGAAATGGTCATTCTTTAGGATTTTTCACTCAGTTTTAGACTGAGAGGTTTTCATCATATAAGCATAGATGAGAGGGAAATGCTATGCCCCAGATGGTAGGTTTAGGGCAGCCAGGTGGCACAGTAGATAGAGTGCCAGGCCTGGAGACAGGAAGACTCATCTTCCTGGATTCAAATCTGGCCTTAGATACACATTAGCTGTGTAATCCCGTTTGCCTCAGTTTTTCAACTAGAAAACAAGCTAGAGAAGGAACTGACAAACCACTCTGTATCTCTGCCAAGAAAACCTCCAAATGGGATCATAAAGAGTCAGACATAAATGAAAACAATTGAACAACAAAGATCATAGGTTTAAAATTGGAAGAGACAATAGATACCATCTAATCTAATAGTTGCAAAATCAAGTGGAAACAGGAATCACTAAACCATAAATAAAGCTTTTTGCAGGTCACATACTTTGAAAACCACATATTGGCATATCTATGTTCTATTATATTTTCAAAAATGTTGTTAAATATTCCCAGATTATATTTAATCTGGCTGGGATCATACTCAAGAGCATGGCAGACAGCATCTGTTTTGACATCTCTAATCTAGTGCAACTCCCTCAATTTTACTACTGAGGAAACTGAAACCCCAGATGGTAAGTAACAAAAGCAGGAATCAAACCCAAATTCTCTGACTACCATATCCAACAATCTTTCTACCACACTACTCTGCTTCCTCATTATTTTAATTTTATTTCAAACCAAAGTTGGAATATGATTGGGACAGCTTGAGGCAGCTGGTGGCAAAGTAGATAGAGTGATGGGCATGGAGTCAGAAAGACCTGAGTTCGAATTTGACCTCAAACATGTATTAGCAGTATATCCTGGGCAGGACTCTTCACCTCCGTCTGCCTCAGTTTCCATAAATTGTAACATAGGGATAAAAATAGTATGTACTTCACAGAGTTGTGGAAAAATCAAAGTACCAAGCACATGGTAGGTACTACATTAATATTTCTTCCATATTGGGAGATCCTAAGAGAGAGGCATAAATCTGAACATCTTTTCTAAGTCCTCATCCTTCCTCCCCTTTCAACGGCCACTTTCTCCTCCTGGATATTCTCTCCTCTCTCAGTTTTCATGACATGGCTTGCTAATGGTTCCCTACCTGATTTCTTTTATCCTCTTGGTAGATGATCAGTCCATGTCATTCTCCCTACCATGGATGCATCAATACTGGAAAAATTCAGGATCCATGCTGATTCTGAAAATCTGCACTGGAACCTCTCTCTTAATGATTTCATCAGCCTCCACACATTTAACAATTTTCCCTCTGCAGATGACTCATAGAGCTGTATACTGAGTTCCAGTCTCTTCTCTGAGCTGCAGTCCCGCATTGCCTAATTCCCAATTTCAGATTGGATGTCCTCTAGCATCTCAAACTCAACTACTTGCCCAAAGCAGCAGTCGTTCTCTTTGCCCTGAAATCTTGCACCTTTCTAAACTTCTTTAATATATAATCCAGGGCAATATTGTTCTACTAATCACCCAGGTTTGTAAAACAGTCATTCTCAACTCCTCACTCTTCCTCACCCGGTATATCTAATCAGCTGTCAAGTCTTCATCCATTTTGCTTTCACAACAACTCTTATATGTCTCCTCTCCATTTATAAATCTGCCACTCGAGTTTTAGCCCTCTTCGCCTCTCATCCAGAGGTAGCCTCTAATGGGCCTCCCTGCCTCCTCATCTGCTATGATTGTTAGGAGTGACAGTTTTGTTGATTATAATGCTCTAATTTACAATTATTTATTTGTCATTTTATCATCATCATTTGCTCTTTTTGTAAAATGGATTACAATTTGGTCTGTGATAAAAAAAAAAAAAGACTCTCCCTCATGCCATCCATCCTCCATGCACTGCTGCCAAAGTGATATTTCCAAAGCACAGATCTGGATCACTTCCCTCCTCAGTGCATGTCTATGCTTTCCTCTTATCCGTAGGATCAGATATGCACATAAGCACTCCGTCTTCATCTTTGAGTCTTTGCTCAGAAGGATCTCCAAGCACCAAATGTGCCTCCCCCTCCCCACTTTTAAGAATCTCCTTTTTCCTTCAAAACTCAGCTCAAGTACCACATTCCACTCTTTCCCAGCTTCCAATGCATTCCTCCTCAAGACCTGGTATTTATTAGATAGATACTAGGAGTGATTAGGTGAATCCCTGATGGACTCCTGATTTGTTGGACTGAGGAGCCTTTCTTGGAGTTGGACATGCAATGTGGATCCTTTCTGAGAGCATTATCTTCTGGTCTCTCACCTCCCAACTGAATCCCCAAGATCTGACTCATCCCACAGGTCAAGTGGCCAGATCACACATCCCTCAGAAAAGAGACCAAGCATAAATTCAAATCAACAGGGCTCCAGGCCAGTAGAGCCAAGATTCCTCTGAGGACGACTCTTAAGAATATATTATCTTGATTGTGCTGATTTATGTATTTATTTCTCTCCCAACAGAATGTAAGCTCCCAATATTTTTCCTTTGTATCCCCATCTCCCGGCAATGTGCCTAGTATGTAGAGGTGCTTAAAAGGTGTTTCTTGGCAGATGGGTGACCTAGTGAGGAGGCTTCCAGCCTTGGAGTCAAGCTGCTATGAATTCAAATCTTGCCTCAAACTCTTAATATATGACCCCTGTTTCTCAACTTCCTCACCTGCAAAATGAAGATAACGACAGCACCTACCTTCCGTAGTTGTTATAAGGATCAAATGAGATAATATTTGGAAGGTACTTTGCAAATCTTAGAGAAGTGCTAACAACAATATAGTAGTAATATAGCTGGCGTTTCTATAATGCTTTAACATTTACAAATCTGTCTCATCTGACCCTCATAAGAACTCTGGGAGATAGATACCGTTATTTCTCTCACTTTGTTGTGGAGTCATTTCAGTCATGTCTGACTCTCCGTGACCCCCTTTGGGTTTTCTTGGCAAAGATCATACAGTTGTTGGCCATGTCCTTCTCCAGCTAATTGTATACATGAGGAAATGAAGCAAACAGGGTAAAGTGACTTGCCCAGGGTCACACAGCTAGAAAGTGTCTAACATTCCATTCCTGACTCCAGGACTGGTGCTCTATCTCCTGCACCAGCTAGAAGTCCTCGTCCCACTTTACAGATGGAGAAAATGAGGCAGAGAGAGGTGAAATGTCTTGCCCAGCATCATACAGCTACAAAGTATCCACAAGAGTGGGGAACTTGTGGCCTTCTAGCTCCTCAAGTGTGGCCCTTCCACTGAATCCAAACTTCATAGAATGAATCTCCTTAATAAAAGGATTTGTTCTGTAAAACTTGGATTCAGTCAAAAGGCCATACCAGAGGACCTAGAAGGCCACATATGGCCTTGAAGTCACAGATTCCCCACCCTGGGCACTCCACCATCACATCTGAACTCAGGTCTCCCGACTCCAGGCCCAGCACTCTATCTACTGTTGCTTCTTCCATTCTGGTTCTTGACTATTGTGCTAGCTGATATTACTATTAGAGGTAGCTAGATGGTTCAGTAGACAAAGCTCTGAATCTGGAGCCAGAAAGACCTGAGTTCAGCCTCAGATACTTTCTAGTTGTGTGATCCTGGGCAAGTCACTTAATGTCTATTTGTTTTAACCCATGGAGAAAGGAGATGGCAAACCTCTCCAGTGTCTTTGCCAAGAAAATCCCATAGGCAATACGGGTATGCTATGGTTCACAGGGTCATAAAGAGTTGGGCACAACCATACAACAAATTATTAATGTTATTATGCTTTTTTATTAATTGATTGATTGATTGGTGCTTCATTAGGAGACCTTTAGCAGTAAATATTCAAGAAAACAATGGAGGATAAGAGAGTGAATGAAAAATAAAGAGCCCCAAATAGAAGCTAGGCTAATCTTGCCATTTCTGCCAGGCTAATCCTGAGTCCTAAGATAGGTCTCTCTCAGTTCCCAGCAACCATAGCAGGTCCTCAGGGTCTTTCCCCCACCCCATCACCCCCAATCCTTCTCAATAGATCAAATGCTAAATCCTATGGCAGGTCATCCATTCAAAATCACCATGGGCTTCTGTTCTCCACAGGATCCTTTATCTCCTGGCCAGTGACTTGGCAGTTTCCCACAATCCTAACAAGAGACAAGATGAATCATAGGAAGATGACAGGAACAGAAGCTGCTTCCTGAGTAATGCTGGGACTGAGCTGAAAGAGAACCAGTGTCTGCCTCTTAACCAAGAACCCCCAGGCTTGTTGCTATTGTGCTCAGGTAGGAGTGTCTATCCGCCCTGTAAAATTGGTGCCTGGGAACTGTGAATGGCTCAGCCCCCGGAAAGAAAAACCTTTCCTCTCAAATGTCAGCTTTTATCAAGGGTGGAAAACAGAGAAAATCACTTTTTCTCCCTCACTTATTTTTTATGAAAAAAAAATCCTAGGAATTCAGCAACTTTCAAATTTTCCTGTTGAATAGAATTGATCTTAAGGCACCGCTTAGCTGCAAAAGCAGATGGTCTTAAGTAAATCCTAAGCAGATGCTTTGCACTGAGGCCAGAGCTGGAGATGAGCCTCACTCAGGAGGAGCATCCCTCTGCCCCAAGGCACAGGGACTTCACTCCCAGGGTAGCCACTTTTGAGCATGTCTGCTTCATTCCACATCTGTTGTCCAGACCAGGCTGCAGCTCCTAAAAGCCTGCACAGAGGCTGGAGGCTTGAAATTTAGTGATTTTATAAAGGAGGGAGACAGTCATTGGCCCCTTCCACCAAGAGCAGACATTACCAATCAGGCGATCCCCACTCTGGGCAGAAGTAGGGAATGGTGACACAGTCCATCTTCATTCCCATTACTTTAATTAAGTTGTTCTTGCTGATGTCACCCAGGACACAGAGAGGTGATGGATGCAGTAAGACTCTGTCCTGATTCAGACTCTCTCTTGTATCTGTACCGTCATCACCCCCAGCCAAAGGGAAAGAATGCTGGCTTTGAAGTCGGAAGCCTCAAATTCAAATCTATGTTCTGCCATCTCCTACCTGTGTGACCTTAGATGAGTCACTTAATTTTCCTGGGCTTTAGCTTCCTCCTATGTAGCATAAATGAGTAGAATCTGATGATAGCTAGATTCTCTACCAGTTCCAAATCCTGTGATCCCAGGTTTACCAATGGAAGTCTCGTAACTACTCTGGGCCTCAGTTTCCTCATCTATAAATTTCCTCATCCAAATCTCAGGACTCTAAATTCCTAGGTATAAGCACCTTCCTTATCTCCTTGTGCCTTTATTGGACCTTTGTCCATGGTGGAGTGAGGTCCTGATAATTTCCTTCCTCAGAATGAGAGTTTCAAGTCCAGAGGAAGCATTGATTTAGCCCAGAACTATCTTGTGATTTGTTTCCTGGCATGCAACATGAACCCACTGATCTATATGTCCATATTAGGATATATAGATGATGGGCCCACCATTCTGTATATGCCCATGTCAGTGGTTCCTTAGGCTTGAGACTGGCAGGTGACTATGATGAGGTTTAACTCACAGACTTGTGTCTGAAACAAAGCAATGTGAGACTGATACATCAGCCTTTATTTAAGCCTAGAGAGGAGTCAAACTGAGTCAGCTGAGCTGGGTTTAAAGCTGTACTGGTCAGTTGAGGGTACCAGCGCTACCAGCTTTCCATGAGTGCAGCTCACAGGCATAAGACCATACTCGTATGCTGCGGTTCATAGGGGCACAAAGAGTCATGTATGACTGAACAACAAATTATTATTATGCTTTTTTTTATTCTTGATTGATTAAAGAGGAGGAGGAAACCCAAAGTGTATCCCTAGGCACCATCCCCAGACATAGCCCTCTCTCCCCTCTCTGACTTTGGCCACTGGCTCTAGTTCCTCTGTCTCCATCAAGGCACCTGCTCATTCTCTCTGCCCTAGAACTATCATTTCATCTCTCTCCCTCCTTTCACTATCAAGTTCAGGAAGAGTTGTCTCATTGCTTCTACTTCCTCAAGCAAGTAACAAGTATTCATTAAGCACCTATGGTATACCAGGCACTGTGGTAGGTAAAAAAAGAAAGAATGTCTCTGCCCTCAAGGAGTTTACAATCTGTTGGGGGGGATAAAATGTCCATTCAAAAGTACACTCAGAATAAATAGATGCAGAATAAATACAAAATAATGACAAGTTAAAAAATGAGGTATTTAGGGAAGGTGGTTACTTGTAGTTGGGGAGATTCAGCAAGTTTTCTATAGAAAGTGGTGATTAAACCTTGTCCTGAAGGAAGGGAGAGATCCTAGGAAGTAAAGGTAGGAGGAGCAGGGACCACCTGTGCAATGATAATGAGATAAGAGACAGCGCTGTCTGTGAGAAATTGAGCTATTTAATCTGATGGATCTGTGGGCTTCAGTCATTAACTATATGCTCCAAATCCCTTGCCAACTGGTTTCTCCTCTCTACTGAAACTGCTTTCTTGAAGGTCACCAGCAACCGAATCATCAAATCACAGGACTTTTACAATTGAAACTGGAAGAAACCCAAAAGAATATGTATTCTGCGCCTAGCCTTTTATAATTTCAGATGTTGCTTCTCTGCAGATTGGCTCCCACCTCTGTTTATAGCCCTGACCTTCTCTCTTGAGCTCTATGGTCCAAGGTCCAGTAACCTCCCACCTGTCCTCATCAGCCTTGATTTCTCTGTCACTTTTGACATTATTGAACATGTTGTGCTCCTCATGGTTCTCCTGATTCTCTTCCTATATCTCCTGCCAATCTCTTGCACAAGATCTTCTTGCTCTCTCAACTTTTATTTGGAAATTCGCCTAGGCTCTGTCTAGCCCTCTTCTTCACCAATGATTACATTCCTTCTCACAAATTCAACCATGGTTTCTGTGCAGATGACCCACAAATCATTATCAGCCCCAACTCTCTCCTCTGAGACCTAGCAGCCACTTACAGGACAGCTCTACCTGGATATCCTGGTAGGACTTCAAAATGAGCATGTCCGAAACCAAGCACCATCCCTTCTTCTCAACTCAATCCAATTCAAATCTAACAAGCATTTACTAAGTACCTACTATATGCTAGTCACTCTCAAGGCAACCAGGCTGGTATCTCTACCCCACCCCCTTCAAATCAGTTGCCAATTCTAGGACAATTCCCTTTTTTGAATGTCTTGTGGCAATCTCTACTGTCATTATCTCCTTTCACCTGGACTACTGCAAATTCTTTCCACTATGTCCACTATGTCTTCCATACCTTCTTCTCTTTCCCCCATCCCAGCTGTAAGTGGAGACTGAGGGTCTTCTATGGCTTATGTTGAAGCCTTCAAGGTCAGAGAACAAACAAGCTGCAGCCAGAAAGATCTCGTGAAAGAGATTGAAAAGTGGCAGATTTATAGGAAGCCTTTTTTTCCTCTATCTAGCATGACAAGCTTTAAAAATAATTTAAATTTTAACATTTTGAATTTTATAAACATCAGTAAGTATTCATATTTACATATACTAAGAACAGAGAAGACTGTCCACAAAACCTTGAATCTACATTAGACAGGTTTGTTTGTTTTTTAAGGGTGTGATAAAGTCAACACCTTACTCTCAAAGCTGTCCTTCTTCTCTAGATTTCCCCTGTACCTCTTTCTATTCACTTCTGTGGGTGTATTTTTAATGCTTTGTTGACACACATCATTCTTTTTTTGTGGGATTAGTATTCCTTGCCCTCTTCTGCTCTTGCGCATGTGCTTTCATGTGCACCCCGCGTGCGTGTGCATGCACACACACACACACACACACACACACACACACACACACACACACACGTGCGTGCACACCTTGCTTGTAACCCATAAGCATAGTAATGTGACCTGTTCTCAGTGAATTCATTCTAGGTCTTGGTGTTCTCTGCTTCCTTTGCCAACTGTCCCTCGGGTCTATTATCCCCAATCCTCAGTTACTCCTACATGGTACAACTACCCCTACTTCCTCACCTACCACACCAACGGCACCATCACCATGACACCTCTTCTTGGGGAAAGCCATCAACCTCTAGGACAAATTTCCCCTCAATAAATTTGCCCCAAGTATAAAAATTCCTAATTATGGTTTTGATCAGAAGTTTCCTGTTCGGGAACGGTCCCAAAGAATCTGACTGGTCATGTGAAAGCTGGGGTCGGTGGCCAAGAAAGCAGAAGTTAAAATTAGGATCAAGGAGATCTAGGAGTGAGCAAATAGATCCGGCCAAAGGATCACACTGAAGAATGAGTACCCGAATTACAAAGAAGGTCTAGATTTCACAAGAATGCAAACAATTTGCTGGACTGTTTTTTTCTTTAAAAAAAAAAGTGATTAAAGTTCTTTCTTTTCCTTTCCTTATGCCATTGTTTTTTCTTAATGACTCTCCTTCCTCCAGCCACCAAAACCTCCCTTGTAAAAGCAAATGAGTATAGATAAGAAAAACAAATTGCCTGAAAATGTTTGCCTCACTCCACACCTATTGCTCACCACTTCTGTGTTGATAGGCAGGAGCCAAGTTTCATCACCATCTTTAGAAATCATATGTGTGTTCATCCTTTGTTGCTGAAGAAGACCACACCATCAGAGAAACAGTGACATAA
>JAQQSK010017810.1:0-10003 GCA_028658325.1 Potorous gilbertii | reverse complement strand
GATAACACAAGATCTAGCAGCTTCTACATTAAGGGATCAAAGGGAGTGGAATAGGATATTCCAGAAGTCAAAGGAACTAGGACTAAACCAAGAATCACCTACCCAGCAAAACTGAGTATAATACTTCAGGGGAAAACTGGTCTTTCAATGAAATAGAGGACTTTCAAGAATTCTTGATGAAAAGACCAGAGCTGAAAAGAAAATTTGACTTTCAAACACAAGAATGAGAAGAAGCATGAAAAAGTAAACAACAAAGAGAAGTCATAAGGGACTTACTAAAGTTGAACTGTTTACATTCCTACATGGAAAGACAATATCTGCAACTCTTGAAACTTTTCAGTATCTGAGTAGTCAGTAGGATATCACACACACACATACACGCACATACAGAGACAGAGAGCATAGAGTGAATTGAGTAGGAAGGGATCATACCTTTAAAAAGTGATGTTAAGTTAGAGAAAAATGTATTGGGAGGAGAGAGGGAGAAATGGAATGGGGCAAATTATCTCTCACAGAAGTGGCAAGCAGGAGACTTTTTAGTGGAGGGGAAAAGAGGGGAGGTGAGAGAAAAGCATGAAGTTTACTCTCATCACATTTGACCAAGGAAGGAATAAAATGCACACTCAATTTTGTTATGAAATCCTATGTTACAATACAGGAAAGTGGGGAAGATGGGGTTAAGCAGGATGAGGGGCATGATGGAAGGAAGGGCAATGGGAGGAGGGAGCAATTTAAAGTCAACCCTCGGGGAGGGACAGGACCAAAAGAGAAAATAGAAGGAATGGGGGGCAGGATAGGATGGAGGGAAGTATAGTCAGTCTTACACAACATGTCTATTATGAAAGTTACTTGCAAAACTACACAGATATGGCCTATATTGAATTGCCTGCCTTCCCAAGAGAATGGATGGGGAGGGAGGAATGGGGAGAAGTTGGAATTCAAAGTTTAACGAAGAACTGTTCTTCTACTAGGAAATAAGAAATACAGCTAATGGGGAATAGAAAGTTATCTGGCCCTACAGGATAAAAGAGAAGATGGGGTAAGGGAAGGGAGGGATGAAAGGAGAGAGGGAAGACTGGTAATATGGGTAATTAGAATGCGCAGGGTTTTGGGGCGGGGGGAGGGAACAAATGGAGAGAAAATTAGGAACCCACAATTTTGTGAAAATGAATGTGAAAATTTAAATAAATAAATAAATTTATTTAATAAACACACAAAAAAAGAAAAAAATTATTTGTATGACCCTCTGGTTCTGGAATATCAGGGAAGTTTTACTTGATAATTTCATGAAATATAACATGGAGGGTCTGTTTTTGATCATGCCTTTCAGGTAGTCCCATAATTTTTAAATTGTCTCTCCTGTGATATTTCATGTTATCTCCTATTTTTCATTCCTTTGATTTTGTTTTCCAATTTCTTGACTTATCATATGGTCATTAGCTTCCATGAACTCCACTCTCATTTTTAGAGAACTATTTTCTTCAATGAACTTTTGAACCTCCTTTTCCATGAGGCTACTTCTGCTTTCTAAAGCCTTCTTCTTCTCATTTACTTTTTGGATCTCTTTTTTCAATTGAGTTAGCCTATTTTTAAAGGTGTTATTTTCCTCAGCATTTTTTGGGTCTCCTTTAGCACGTTTTTGACTTGCTTTTCAAACTTTTCCATTGCCTGAGTCCATTGTATATTCATTTTGGAGGTACTGGATGCATAAGCCTTGACTTTTCTTAATGGTACGCTTTGTTCTTCTTCATCTGAATGGATAGAAGGAAATATCTGTTCACCAAGAAAGTAACCTTTTATGGTCTTATTTATTTCCCCTTTTTTGGGCATTTTCCCAGCCAGTTACTTGCCTTCTGAATCCTATACCAAGAGGAGGCTCTTAGTGCTCCTGCTCACCCTAGGACCGTGCTCAGCCCTGAGATTCAGATCAGCTGTTGAAATCCACTAGAGGCTTTATACTCAGTGCTCCAACAATGGAACAATGGATGCCAGCTATTTCATGCCTGCAAAATGCCTCCAGAAGCTGCTGCCTTGGACTGGAGCCAGGGGTTGACTCTACTTCCTTCTTGCTCAGGTGGAAAAAGCCCTTTCACTGACTTTTGGTGACTGTGGGTTGAGGGATCTGCAAACTGCTACTGCTTCCGAGCATTAAATCCCAAAAGGCTGCTCTATTTCTTCCCCTCCAAGAATTGCATGGCCAAGGCTGGGCTGTGCTCCACTCTGCGTCCCATGTGACAGACCTTTCCTATTGGCTTTTCAGGTCACCCTGGGCTTGAAATCTCCTCCACTCCATCTTTCTGTAGCTTCTGCTGCTCTAGAATTTGTTGAGAGTCTTTCTTTACAGGTATTTTATGGGCTGTGCAGGAAGAGCTAGAGTATGTATATCTTTCTACTCCACCATCTTGACTCCATCCCCTTTGTAGAGTCTTAATGTGACTCCCCTCAGAGTCAGTTCTCTTCTGGTCATATCTCTCAAATGGCCTTCCATGTTCTGCATCTTTCTTGAGTTCAGAGTTGATACTCTGTTGTGAGAATCTACACTTATAAAAACTGCTTTTTACCTTGAATGGTAGTCTCTATATTTGGGACTATGCTAGAGTGTATATCCCTGCTTCCAGAAGATATGTCATGTCTTATTTGTCCCAGAGATCTGATAGCATGGGTAATAAAAAGCTAGTGGGGAGAAAAATACTAATTTTTTGAAAGTATGGAGAAATTGAGAAATAATATTCTAATAAAATATCATTGAACATAAGGAGACAAAATGCATTGTTAAGTAGAAATTAATTTCCAGGAACACATTTTAAGGGGAACAAAACTTCCATGGTTTGAATTAAATGTGAGTTGTGGCTAGAACTCTAGACATGAATTCAAGAAGGCGTAGGTTCAATTTCTGTCTCAGACACTTGTTAATTTTATGATCCCTAGATATGTGTCTCTTAACATCCCTGAGACTCTGTTTTCTCATCTGTAAAATACAGATAATGATGCATCTACCTCACAGGATTTTGTGAGATTTAATGTCATTAGGTTTATGGAAAGTACTTTGAAAGTATACACACACACGCACACACACACACACACACACACACACAGACACATACACGGAAAATGGAATATTCTGAAAACTAGTTATATTTTGATCCCTTAATCACCATGATTTGTATACACCTTTATTTAACTATGCCTCCCATTAAGTGAGAATTTCTCTGCAGGTAATAGGAACATGATTTATTAAAGCTGACCCTAAGGGAAGATTGCCATAAATCCTCTGTTGGATAAGTAATAAAACAAACATTTCTGAGAGGTTTCAGGGTATATGTCCATGAAAAACTGACAAATTTTTCTATAGCAATTTCCCTGTATGCCCAGGAGTGAACAAATCATTGAGCCAACACTTCAGCTCATTTCATTCAATTTTAAATCAAAGTCTGAAAGATACTAGGAGAAATGAAACATAGAACTGGAGTCTAGGGTTTATATCTATGATTAGAATCTATTTGCATTGGTAAAATGTTTTCTTTTTGTTTTGTTTTCCTTTAGTTCTTTCACAAAATAACTCTTTTTTGACCCTTACATTTAACCACAAACATTTTCTTTAAAAACTAGTAGAACTTAGAACTAAAGAGACCATAGAGATTATAGAATGCATTGCCTCATTTTAAAGACAAATAAATTGTAATCCAATGAAGTGAAATGACTTTTTGACAGGACAAATATAGTAAACCATGGAGGTCAAACTGGAACACTAAATCTTCACCATGTTCCATCTGAACCAAATCTGGTATATCTGAAACATATTCTACAGATACTGTCTACTATGCCATAGATTAAATTGTATATCCTGAATGGATTTGGAAATTTGTGGGGTAAAAATGCTTACGTAAAAGATGCAAAGGATGCAACTGGGTGGTGCATTATGGACAATGCTGGGCTTGGAGTCAGGAAGACATCTTTTTGAGTTCAAATCTGGTTTCATATATTTAATAGTTAAGTGTCACTGCTCTAGTTACTTACTCCTACATGTCTTAGTTTGTCATCTACAAAATGATCTGGAAAATGAAATGGTCAACCATTCTAGTATCTTTGTTAAGAAAGTTCCAATTGGAGTCACAAAGAGCCAGACATGACTGAAAAAACTGAATAACAACAAGAGATGCAAAAATGATCCCACGCTAAATTCTGAAATATTTTATCACATTTTTTGAATCATATTTTCTGAAAACAAGCTTTTCATTCCATCATATCTATCTATCTATCTATATATATAGATCTATCTATCTATCTGCCTATCTAAATCATCAGTCACCAGTTGGTCTTTCCTACTCCTCTCTATCATAGTTACAAGAATCTGGGTGTCTCAATAATTATAACAGAGTTATGTTTTATCCCAGGATGAAATGAGAAAATGAATCTTGAGGCTGCATCAGACTTCCTCTATTGTGCCACAATTCTTTATCCTAAAGCCTCAAGCCAATCTTGGCATCCCTACATTGGAGCAAGTCCTCTACCTCTGAGGCCCCTCTCTATGGATGGCTTCTCTGAAAATCTCCATTTAAGGAGTTTGACCAAGTCATACTTATTTTATTCCTCTCCATACTGTATTCTAGAGAGTACAATAACATACCTCCATTCAGATACCTTTTGTCTTCCACTGCTTTTCCTTTAATGGGCTTTCCTATATTAAAATGAACATTCTTTGACAGCAGGAACTGGCTTTGTTTCTGTCTACTCGTATTTATATGCCAAGGTTAACACAGGGTTTAAACATAGTAAGTGATTAATTAAATGCTTGTTGACTGACATTTCCTTTATCACAGAGGTGAAGGATTATACATGTGGAATGTAATATTTACTGTCAGAAGAAATTAATGTACTAGAGCAGTTAGTTGATAGAATTGATACATCATTGGACTTGTAGTTAGAAACACCTGAGTTTAAGCCTTACTTCAGATGCTTACTTAGGTATGTGACTTTGGGCTAGTCAATTCAACTCTCTTAGCTTCATTTTCTGCATCTGAAAAATGAGGAAAACAGTATCTATTCTTTTTTTGTGTGTGATGATCAAATGAGATCATACTTGTTATTCAAGATAATAAGTAAAACATTTTAGATCTTTAAAAATGCTACATTAATTCTTGTCATTATTGCTGAGATTAATAGATGGTTGATTTTGGTAATCTTTTTTGTGTTTTTTCTATTCTTTGTACATTTTGTCAAAAAGTAAAGATATTTGGCTAAGGTTGTTAGATCAATAGATACATGAATTTGGAAATGGGTGTGTTATAAAGAAATGCTTTCAATTTAAATAGAAATATTTGGAAAGTTGAAAAGGGAAGAAAGAGGAGAAACATGAGGAGGAGCAGATGAAGAAGAAAGAGGAAAACTACTTTATCTTTTTATTTGTCTTTTATCTGCAATGGTTTATATTATTCTGATAATTTCATGGTGCAAATGAAATTATTTTCAACGTGAATCTTTATAGTCAAGGTTAATTTTTTAAAACCAAGGTATGTTCTTTGAAACCACAGAATAAGACAGATCATTAAAAACTAGTTAATGTTTTAAGAAAAGTATAATATTATACTCTGGGGTTTATTGCTTGATTATATAGACTCGGGATTCAAGAAATCACAGGTTAATAATGTATCATAGGCTTATTAAATGATTTAGAATTGTATAATAAGGGTTGTTTCCTATGTGTAACATGGGAGTATTCTTATCTCAGAAGGACGCAAAATAAACATTTTTAGTTTCTACTCCCCTTACCTTTCACCAAGGGAGCCTCTAATTCCTTCTAGGAGAGGAACCAAGAGAGTAGAGACAGAAACTTGATCGGTCTGCTCTATTCAGAGAGAGGGTAAACTGGATAAAAATTATTCCTATCTCTTCTTTTGAATATTTCTAGTCTAGGGTATTTGGTTTTTGATTCAAGCAAACTTCTGATTCGTGATTTAATAATTGGGGGAGGACAACCCAAGCTTTAATAGGGAAAGAAATTTGTGGACTCCACAGAGCAGTGAGTCTCCACTTGTGGTGAGACCTGTGTAGTTTAAAGGAAGACAGAATAGACATTTCTAATCTCTTCTATTCCCTGCAGGAAAATTTTCAGTGCTGCCAAAGAGAGGAAGCAGAAGGTTTGATATTCACCTCAGAGTGAAGGGGTACTAGGCTAGAAGCATATCTATCTGTTCCTTCAACATTTTTTTTGTTTTCCCTCTAACTTCTGAATTCTTTGTCATTCTGGGAAGAAGGGAGAAATTAATCTCTGTATTCAATACTTGACCTCTTTTCCACCTAATGTCAACTCCACAAGGAACACAGAATAACAAAGAATTCCATTTAATCAAATTATAGCAAAACAGAAATCAGAGAAAGTATATTTTGGCAACTCAGTTCAACCCAAAGAGAGGGCCGGGGAACCCTTCCAAAGAGAAAATACTTTAAAATCTTACAGGAGAAAGCTGGGAATGGGAATATGCTGAATATTACCTGTTGCTCTAGTCTTCCCTGAGTCTTTTTCTTTAGCAACCTGAAGTAAAGTTAGTCTCTTCTATCTTCTCTCTTAAAACTGAAAACCTTGAACACACAAAGTGACTTAATCCATAAAAAAGGCTAGAAACTTGAAAAAAATCACAAAGGGCTCTGGAGAGTTCCAAAAGGGACTGAGAAAGGTTGAAGCTTTTTCCCTCTCACATAGGGTCTCTCAAACAGGGCAGAATTTTAATCTCCACCAATAAGGACAAGGTATATGGACTTCTTCCATACGGACAAGTATGTATGGACATTGGGATAGGTGTTATACTTCATATCCAAGGCTTGACTCCTTTCCTACTCCATACTAGTCTACAATGAACACAAATAGGAAGCAGCAAATAAACTCATTTTCTAACTCACTGTAAAAATAGAACACAGAGAAATATTCCTAGGAGAATACATACCAGACATTATAAAATAAATGAGTTTTCCCACTGGGAGTGAGGTACCTCAACTAAATGAAGAGAGTCTTAGATCTCCCTCAATGAAGAATTATCTGAACTCTTTAGTACAGCCAACTAGGGGCAGAGACATGATGGAGATGACTATGTCCATGTCTTCTCAAGTATGCCTCTTCCCAGAGTGTTTTTGTTTGTTTCTTTGTTTATTTTTTTCCCTTTAGCAACCTGAAGTGAGGTTGGCATCCTTTATCTTCTCTCTCACACTTGGAAGCCAGAAGTGTAACTGAAGCTCAAGGAAAGTGAAGAGACCTGAGGAGGCTCTCTAGCCTCTCTTCCACTCTCATCATCTCTGCTTCACTCCTCATGCAGGTGCAGGGAACTGATATCCAACAATACGGAAAGAGTTCTGCAACAATGGGCTTTGGGACTCAGATTGCATTAATAAAATCAATCTCCTAATCTTAAGAGAGATATGGGTATGCCCTATACTTGAATTACATAGGGATTTAAAGGGATGATATCTTCTCCTTTTTTCCCATTTTAAAAATTACTGAAACTTAAATACGCAATAAGAAAAGAAAAAAGAAACATTATAAGAAATATTGAAACTTAAATATAATAAGAAGAGGGGGAAAGTATACCATATGCATAACAAAATATGAGAGAATTCAACATATATAGCAACAAATTTGATTTCAAGAAAACCTATACAATAAGTATTGCACATTGTGTTTAGAGTTGTCCATCTTTTCTTTGTTTACTTGTAAGCTTTCTTTTGTTCACTGCTGTGGACTTTTTTACTTTTTTCTTTTCCCCCATTATTCCCTTCCTGAAGGCTACAATTGAGAAAAGATATATTTAAATATATAGAGAGACTTAAACATATAGATATACATGTCCATATTCACACATACATAGACATATGCTTTCCCTAGCAAATTCTACTTCTGATTTATGGTTTTTGTTTGTACGTATCTCTTATTTCCTATTCCTCCTAACTCATCTACTTTACTTCTACCCTCTACTTTCCCCTATTATTACTTAACTTAGTCCCCATCCAAGGATCCCTACTGTATTTTCCCTTTCCCTTGAGTCTAAACACTTTTCTATAACCCATTTTGACCTATTCTGTCACTCTCCCCTCTAGAAATCTCTCCCTTATCCTCTATTCCCTCCCTACCCCCTAACATTTTATTGCTTTTAGAATTTAGATGTCTTTTACATACATACCTTCTTAAACGCATTCCTCATGAAAATAGTTTTCCAGAACTACTAATCCTCCCCCTCCATCTAATTAATTCATGTTGATTCTTCTTCTTCCACCTCATTTGTATAATGATGCTTTTTAGCTGTTCCTAAATGGTTTTACTTTTTAAAGTCATATCATACCCAGGTCTACACCAATCTTTCTTATTCACTACTCAATTGCTAATAACAGTATTAGTCCGTCATTCTGCATATATAGAAGGTAAATAGTCAGCCTTAATTGAGTCCCTTGTAATTAGTCTTTGGCATGTACCTTATATTTCTCTTGGCTCTTATATGTCAAATCTTCTACTAATTTCACTTTTTTTAAACCAAATTCTTACAAGTTTGACCATTAAATATTCATTATTTTCATTCATATTTATGCTCAGCTTTGCTGGGTATGATATTTTCATCTAGAACCCTAGTTTCTTTGCTCTTCTATATATAGAGTTCCAACAACAATTGTCTTTTAGTGTCACTGCTACTAGGTCTTGTGTGATTTTAACTGTGGCACTGCCATATTTAATATTTTTTCTCTTGTGTTTCTCATAACATTTTATTCTTGAGAAGGAAGTTTCAGAATTGACTAAATATTACTGTGGGATTCCTTCATAGGATGTCTTTTTACTATTTCTACTTTCCCCTCTTGTTCTAAGACTTCTTCAGGATAATTTTCTTTACTTATTTTTTTGTATTCTTGTTTTCTAGCTTTCACATAGTCCATTTATTCTTATGCTTACATACACACACACACATACATGCACACATATATACATATAATTTCTTCATCTCTTTTAACTTTGCTGACTTCCCTTTGTTCTAGACTGAGTTTCAATGAGTCATTTTCTTCCTTACAGTTCTGGATCTTGTTTTCTAATTGGTTGACTTTCTTTTTAAGGATCTTATTTTTCTTGAATTGTTTTTTTAACTTTTCCTCAATTTATCTCATTTGATTTTTAAAGTCTTTCCTTTAAAGTTCTATGAATTCTTTCTGAGCAGATGATCATTTGACATTAATCTTTTGGAATAGAAGAAGGTGTATTTATTTCACTCTTGCCCTCTGGAGATGAACCCTGATCTTTTCTGTTCCCATAGTAATTCTATGGTAGAATTTTTTCTCCTTTGCATATGCATTTATTTTCTTATTGGTAATAGCTCAGTCTTTATAATCACCTCTAATCCTAGGGTATGAGGATGGTGTCTCTGGCCTCATATCTTCCTTCAATTCTTCCCCTTGACTTAGAACTGGAGCCAAGACTTCTTGCCTCCTCTAAGTGCCTATAGTCAGTGACATCCCTACCCTAAAGTTTCTTCACTTACTGGGCCTGTGCTGGTTCTTTCTTGTCATGGCTGCCTCTTTACAGCCAAGCAGGGTCTGGCATTCTTTGTCAACAAAAGTTCTCTTTTTCTTCCCTGGCCCAGATGTTCAACACCCTTCAATGTCACAAGCGTAAAAGTTCCTGCAATTTGGACCAAGGTAGCCACCCAACTCAGCTAACCCCAAGGTTTGTCATTTGTTGTTTAATCAGACCAAAGACCTAGTCTGGAGGTGTTTACTCTTCACAGGGACTAAACCTTAACCTGCACCTTTTTTTCAGATCTTCTTCCATTGTCCTAGGAGGACCCCTGTTCTGCCCCTACTCTTATTTATTTTTAATTCTTAATAATTCCAGAAGTGTTAGGGGCCAAGCTCTGGATCTCCCTCTGGAAGCTGGCTCCACCCTCAGGGAGCTGGCTCTGCCCTCAGGGAGGAACATGGGAGGGGCTCTGTCTGGGGATATAAGGGGTTGTCAGGAGGGATCAAGGGGGAGTGATGT
>JAQQSK010017809.1:0-10003 GCA_028658325.1 Potorous gilbertii | reverse complement strand
GAGGGAAATATAGTAAGTCTTACACAACATGACTATTATGGAAGTCATTTTCAAAACTACACAGATATGGCCTACATTGAATTGCCTGCCTTCCCAAAGGGAATGGGTGGGGAGGGAGAGATGGGGAGAAACTGGAACTTAAAGTTTTAGGACCAACTGTTGAGTATTGTTCTTGCTACTAGAAAATAAGAAATACAGGTAATGGGGAATAGAAAGTTATCTGGCCCTACAGGACAAAAGAGAAGATGGGGTAAGGGAAGGGAGGGATGATACAAGAGCGGGCAGATTGGTGATATGGGTAATTAGAATGTCCAGTGTATTGGGGAGGGGGGAGGGGACAAAGGGGGAGAAAATTTTGGAACCCAAAATCTTGTGAAAATGAATGTAAAAAGTTAAATAAATTTATTTAAAAAAAAAAGAATAATAAATTAAAGAAAAATCATGTTTCACCAGGTACTTCATACATAAATTAAGGTAGAATACTACACATAATTCTCTCTCATCTGCATATATGGTAGAAAAGAGCAAAATCCACTAAGAAGAAATAGTCCTGTTATTTCTTTGTGGTCAGAAGAAGCTGTGTTGGGGAATTAGGGGAAGAGTAATGAGATTTAAGATAGTGTACAGTGGAAATATCACTGGGTGTGAAGTCAGAAAGTCTATGTTTGAATTGTATTTGTCATCAACCATCTGTGTGATTTTAGTCAGTCAATTAATTTTTTCAAATCTTAATTTTCTTTCTGTAAAATGGAGCCGAAATGTTTATATTTTAAAATTGACAGAGTTGTTGACAGTATCAAATGATCTAAAATATATTATGCACTTTTTCAACATTAAAATACTATTTCAACCATTACAATGATGACAACAGTTATGGTGATGTTATAGAGACATGGTCCAGTAGGTAAAGGGGCAGCCACGGACTCAGTTAAAACTGAATATTATTTTGCACTTGGCACATATCACCTATGTGAACATAGACAAACTATTTGATTTCTCAGTGCTTTAAATAATAATCTAGGGTTATAAATTAAAAAGAAGCAGCTTAGATGTTAATAAAGGATACTTCCACACCAAGTTTATTATATTGAGGAAATCTCAGGTTTGAGAAAAAAGAGCAAATTACTGACATTGTTACTGATGGTTATCATGATGAGAATGACAACTATTATGTTAATAATACTATTGAAATAATAGCAATTTTAACAGGAATCCTGTAATTCAATATTTCAAGGATATCTTATCTTAGCTTCTTGAAATATCAAATATTGAAGCATATTGCAAATGGAGGCTACTGGTAACAAGTAACCTTTTGGACCCTTTGGAAATATCCATTGCTTTGTGTACTCATCTTAGGATACCAATTATAACATGAGTTCTTCAAAAGCAAAAAAATAATAAATCTGATGAATTTAGTTACTTGCTGAAGCAACATTATTAGATCTGTTCAGCAAAAGAAAATTATTACTTTCTCAACGTTTTTATTTAAAAGAAAAAACACTCATTAACTTTACTAAGGGAAATATATGGTAATCAGTATTTATTCAAGAACATGGTCATAATCCCACAAATTGTAAAATGAAATTTTAATAGTAAAAATAATTAGTGACTGATTTTAAAATAAAACATGCCAATAAAATGCAACAGTGAAGACACATACATCAAAATCAAAGGAAAAAGAAATAGAGAAACAAACAGAAGGATAAGAAAAAATAGTCTTGTAGGAAAGGAAAACCTAATAACTTTTTGACACTAGTAAACTCTCACTTTATTTACAGAATAAAAGATGCACATATTAATGTAATATTGTATTCAATATCACTTTCAATATTATGAATTTACATGCCATAATGGTCAGAGTACTGGACATAGATTCAGGAAGCCCTGAGTTCTAATCCTGTCTTCGACACATTAGAAGTGTGACCTTGGGCAAATCATTAAACCTCATCCTGCTTCAGTTTCTTCTTTTGTAAAATTGGAATATGTAACAGTAAGTACCCCAAAATATACATGGGAGACTGCTGTCACAGGTTCTAAAAGGCAATGCAACTTTTGAGGGGTTAATATTCACTTTAATCAAGCACAGGAATCAGAGAAAACCAAAATCAAAATTTCAGAGAAATCAATAATCAATAGACAGCACTTCCAAACTGCTTGGCCATTAACATACATACATCTTTACCAGAGAGGGAAGCACCAACATTTGCATCTTCAAAGCCGAGTACCTCCTTAGCAACTTCCCAGAGTCTTGTCTGGCACACAAAGTTTCTTCCAAAAACTAAGCCCCCAGGAAAACCTAATTATTAGGAATCAGAGAAATCAAAGGACACTATCAATAATACGGAATAGAAATTGAAATTGTGTGTGTTGTGCTGAGAATACATTGAAACTAAGTTTCTTTTGACACAATTGCACTTTCTAAACAAAATGACAAATACATAGAACAGAAATTTATTCAATGTCACACTTTTACAGTCTGCTGAGGAGCAAATGCATCTTAAATTAAACAGAAATTTAACCTTTCTAGTTGTGCTGCTTGCAAAGTCAAAATGTCACTTTATACCTAATACATGTTGGGAATTTTTACTCCAGGTCCAAAAAAACCTATTAATAACCATGAAATGTGCAGTGGTATCATAAAAAATAGTATCAGTTTCAAGAAGCAAAATAAAAGGTTTAAAAAAGTTTTCTTTAATTCTCTTTAGAGACATAACCTTTATAATACTAAAGCAATTCCAACAGGTGTTGATGAGTCAGTACTGCCCAGTTCTCCAATACACAATCAATCATTTCATACTAATGTTGTTACAGTGGTTGATCTGGTATTATTTAACATTTGATAAGTTTCTTCACATAACAATATCAAAATTGGGTCTACATCAGATTCCCGAAGTTTTCCTGAGATGTTCAGAGAGTGGAATTATTTTTTAAGCAAATGAGAGGCCCGTTTTCTGGGAAACAAAAGATGAGTTGCTGTGGTCAACCCCTGAGAAGATATGAGATCTTCACCTCTGATCAGCTGTTACACACATCATGGTTTGTCTGAACACTTTGGAAATTATATTCAGAGCAAACTTGTCTTTGCTGATATGTATTAATCTCCATATGTCTATTTCTCTCTTAACTTCATCCAAAGAAAAGCTATATAATCCCCACCTCTCCAAGTGAATTTATGTATTTATATCAAGTCAAAGAGTGAAATATTTACAACTCTAAAATTTAGGACTTGGTAGAAAGAGGGAAGAAATATCACTTAAAAATGCATGAAAAATCTATTTAAGCACCTTTGTCTCTTTGTAAAATATAATGGTTATGACTACATATTGCTATGTCTTGGAGTGCTTGTCAAAACATTTTGCTGCTGCTTACTAAAAGTTAATCTCAGCTTCAGCTATTTTGTTGCTGTCCCTCTCTATCCCTCTCCACGCTCCCAACCCCCGTCTCCTTCTTTTCTCTTTCTCAGTGACATTTTGACTAATGTCATAATCACACTTTTTACCCCTGGTATTTGTCCCCTGTTCTTTTGCTGGTGCTCTCTGTTCTTCACCAGAAACATAAATTATCCATCATCATTCAAAAACCTTTATAGATGTTGAGAAAGTATTATATCTTTTTTTCAGAAGCAAGCAGGTTTGAATTTTACTAAGTGCTTAAATCCACTAAAACAAGGTATGTTCACTATTGTTGTTTCCATTAGATCCTTGGTTCTAGTATCAGGAGATATTTGTTTGGTAAAGGATTATCCAATCTCAATCCTGTCTAAAGCAAGCTTTTATTTAAAGGACTGAATTGGTTGGATGATGTAATCAACTATGCTACTTGAACAATCAAAATGTTTCCAGTAGGATAATGAAATCTCAATGTACCTGGAGTGGATTAATCTGTTTTGATAAGGAAAGGCTAGAAAAATTAAATTCAGTGCATACAAAGTATGTATCTGTATCTGCTGAGGTATAAGAGGGAAAACTATTCTAAACTGTAAATATGGGAATCTAGGACAAAAGGGATAAAATTTACCATAAGTGTGAAATGTTACTAAGTTAGGATATAATGTGTTATAAATTGCCCTATTTATGAGGAACAGAATAACATTTTAATAAAAGTGCATTAATTCATACACTTACGTTCTTCTAATAATTCAAGGTTCTGTAATTTATGGGACTGGATGTCCTTTCCACCAATGCAGATCACACGTTTTAGTAGATCATATTTATGACAATTTAGAACCAAAAAAAAATAATCAAGTAACTTTCTGGTGATAGATCTTTATGTGCAATGGAAACAAAAACAGGTATATCAGATGAGGTTAAATTAATATTATAAAAAGTTGAGTTCAAATAATGGAGTGGGTACATTAGTAGCACTTGGAAATGTGGAAACAATTTTAAAAGTAAAAATTCACCTGTATCTTCTTTTATCTTCATGAAGGAGCTATTGAAAAATAAAACAATATGGATTGTTAAAAGTTTTGCCAAATGCCTAGCTCCATTATGAATGCATTTCAAAAATCGCATGTAGAATATTTTGTTTCATGAACAACATCAGAAAGTTTACTTTAGTTTCAACTATTCATGTATGACTATATAGTACTACATAATTAACATTTTTTAAAACTCATCATGTATTAAATTCTAGATTATTTTTTCAAATAAGTAATCATCAAAGCCTGTTGCTTTTCAATTTATTTTCTTTCAAGAAAGGATATCAATTCCCTGGATACTAGATTTCCTTGGTCCACTTAGGTGCTAGTATTCTCTAGCTTTTCAAATTTCATCATATAAGTTATCTGAGTATATGTTGTACCACTCCCTCCTACACTCCTCTCCCACATATTCAGAGTATACTATAAGCTAGAAAAGAAGAGAAACTCTTTTTATTTTGTATTTCATGATTTGGCATGGTATATAATATACCATTGGCATTTAAGGGCTCCTTTTTGAATTATATTGGACTAGACTGAGTTTTCTATAACCCTAAGCATTAATATGACCATAAGACATAGTCGAATATGGAGACCTTATTTGATGTTGATCTGCTATTGTTTGTTTTATAGACTTTAACTACCATGTTTTTATATCTTCGATACTGACATAGAAAAGATAAGAAAAAAGTATGTCTTCAAGTATTATCATTGAATTCTTGGGAGTCATTAAAAAGTGATGTACTGGCATTAGTATAAACCCCTAAGTAGCATAATGATGGCAAATGGCCATTTGGTCATACTTAAATAGTATAACTATATGTGTTCTATATGGTATAGTTAAAAAAAAATAACCCCTGCTTATGATGTATCTGTATCTGCTTATGATGAAAAAGGAATGTCATAGAGTGGTAAGAACACTAGATCAAAACTTGGCTCTGCTCTTTACTTCCTGAGTGACCCTGTGCTTGTCATTCAATCACTCATGACCTTTATTACCTCATCCATGAAGTGAGGGAATGGGGCTCTAAATCCTATAATCTTATGAAATGGCTGGAAAACAGAGCTTGTACATTCAGGACCATTCTGTTCTCAACCAATTGTGTGTTGTTTTGAACAAATAAGCATTAGTAGCTAGTATTTGGGAACATAAAACACACACACACACACACATATATATATATACACACAGACACACACACACACACACACACACATATACAATTAAGACCTTTTTGCTGTCTTAATCTTTCCCTTATTTATCAGAATATAATTATAAGCATGCATTCCCATATCTCTGACTTCTAGAGATAATATATTAGAGTGGAAAATGTACTGGCTGTGAAGTCAGAGGTCTTTGCCCAGATGCCACTCCTCTTCTATTCTACAACTTTGACCTTAGACAACATAAATAGGTCAGAAAATGTAATGGAGCATAATAACAGCCTCAGAAGTCCCAATTAGCTATAAACCTATGATTCCACAATCCATTATTCTGTTGCTTTTTGATGGAGTAATGGATCTGTAATAAGGAAGATACAGGTTCTAACCTCATTCTTTATACTTGTTAGCTGTATCAGTCAGGAAAAGTATTTTAATTTCTATGATCTACCATTTTCTCATCTGTGAGAACAAGGGAAATAACTCTAGAACTTATCTCATATTAAGAATAAGATAATATAATATATGAAAATATTTTTCTCTATAAATTTTAGGGAGCTATATGAAAATCAGCTATCATAATGCCTCATGACTTTTACTTACCTGCTTGTTTCAGTTAGTTCCTCATATGCCTAAGAGAATATACCACACCTTACAAAATCAGTAAGTTTGATTCAATTCAAGAATATGGATATAGAAGTTACTCTGCACAAGTTATCTTCTTGGTGTTGGTGATTTAAGATGAAAATGATACAGTTCCTTCACTTGAATGTCTTTTGGATTCACAGGAGCCTATATCATAAGAATAGAGATAAATATAACACAAACTATGAAGTAATAAAACTGATTAAGGAATACATGAGGAAAGAGATAGGACTATCACCTGGAGGGGCAGGAATCAAAGGAGCCTACAGGGGGGAAATGGTATTTGTGTTAAGCTTTGAAAGGAGGAAATTATTTTCACTGATAACGATGAAAAGAATATATGTTGCAAGTAAGGAGGATAGCTTATACAAATGAATGGTTATGGGAGTTGGCAAGCTGAGATCAGGGAGAAGTATACTAGAACATGAAGTTTTGAATGAAAGTAATCATAAGACAAAAAATAAGCTAAAATCAGATTATGGAGGGTATTAAATGTCATAGTAAAAGATTCCTATGTTGTCCAACAGGTAATAAGAAACCACTGAGTATTTTGTTTGTTCATTTGTTTTCTTTACCTCAGAACAATGACATGGTCAGATCTGTAACTTAGGAGAGTTATTTTAGTAAGTGTGTGGAAGATAAATTATAAGAGGATGAGACTGGGTAATAGAAATCAATAATGGAGTTATAATAGTTCAAGTGAGAAATGAGGCTTTGGTTCTCAGTGTCTTCAATGATAACATGGAGTTAAATTAGATAATCTCTAGCCTTTCTTTCAGCTCTAAATCCAACGGTCTTAAAATGATAAGCATCTGCACTAGGATTTTTGGTAGTGTGAACTTAAAGGAGGTGGTTATGTGAATAATGTTGTATATATAGAATGAACAGGATTTCATATTTCTTTGGATATAGGTAATGAGGTAGAGGAAAGAAAGCCCTTAAAAGACATTTAAAAAGCCACTGCGATTTAAAAAAAAACAATAACAATGACCAAAATTGATTTTCCTTTCCATACTACATTTCTATTGGTTCAAAGGGGAGAAAAGAAAAGAGAATAGAAAAAAAGAGGAGAGGGGAGGACAGAAGAGGAGAAATGCAAAGAAGAGGAAAGAGAGGAGAAGAGAGGAGAGGAGAGAGGAGGGACAGGAGGGAAGGGGAGATGACAGGAGGGGACGGGAAGGGGAAGGGAAATGAAAGGGAAAGAGCAAAGGAAAAAAAGATATGAGTCCTTTTCACAAATAATATAATAAAGCAAATTTCTAGATTGAACACATCAAAAGGAAAAAAATGCACTCTGCACTTAGTCCATCCTCTTGTGAAAAAACTGAAGCGTCTACATTCAAAGGCTCCAAGAAAAATCTGAATTGGTTTCGTGCCATGGAAGACTTTAAAAAAGATTTTGAAAATCAAGTAAAGTACATAATGGAAAAACTAGGAAAAGCAATGAGAGTGATACAAGAAAATCATGGAAAAATGAATCAATAGCTTGGTAAAGGGTACACCAAAAAATACTGAAGAAAGTAACAACTTAAAAAAAAATCAGGCTAAGCCAAAATTATATAGAGATATAGAAAATGAGGAGAAGAATGCCTTAAATAGCAGAACTGACCAAATGGAAAAAGAGTTCCCAACGTTCACTGAAGAAAATGTTCTTTAAAAATTAGAATTGAGTAAATGGAAGCTACTGACTATAAAAATCAAGAAACAATGAAAGACAATCAAAAGAATGAAACAAAAAAGAAGACAATGTGAGATATCTCATAGGAAAAACCACTGACATGGAAAATAGATCAGGAGAGATAATCTAAAAATTATTGGACTACCTGAAAGCCATGATCAAAAAAGAACCCAGACATCACCTTTCAAGAAATTACCCAGGAAAACTGTCCTTATATTCTAGAACTCATCCCAAAATGATAACCCCTAGGTACATTTTATGCAAATTCCCAGGTCTATTGTAAACAGCCCGAAACAATTCAAATATTATAGAGCCATAGTCAGGATAAAACAAGATTTAGCAGCTTCTACATTAAAGGATTAGAGGGCTTAGAATATGAAATTATGGAGGGCAAAGGGTCTAGGATTACAATCAAGAATTATCTTCAGGTTAATAGAGGACATTCTTGATGAAAAGATCAGAGCTGAGTAGAAATTTTTACTTTCAAGTACAAGATTCAGGAGAAGCATAAAAATGTAAACAGGAAATGGAAATCATAAGGGACTTAACAAGATTAAACTGTTAATAGTCCTACATGGGAAGATGATCCTGGTAACTTAAGAACTTTCTCATTATTAGGGCAATTAGAGGGAGTATATATAGACAGAAGGCGGAGGTTTGAGTTGAATATGAAGGGATGTTATCTAAAAATATAAAATCAAGGAGTGAGAGAGGAAAGTGAAACAAAAGAAAGGGAAAGATAGAATAGGGTAAATTATCTCACATAGGGAAGCAAGAAAAAGCTTTTACAGTAGAGTGGAAAATGTGGAAGGTTAGTGGGAGTGAGTGGACATTATTGTCCTCAGTTTTGGGTCAAAGAAGAAATAATATACAAATCCAACAATACAATATAGAAATCTATCTTACCCTATAGGAAAGTAGGAGGGAAAGGGAATAAGAGAAGGGAGGTTTTTGAAGGCAGGGCAGGTTGGGGAAGCTAGTAGTCAGAAGCAAAACACTTTTGAGGAAGGCCAGGGTAAAAGAAGAGAGAGGATAGAATAAATGGGGAGGTAGGTTAGAGGGAAATACAGATAGAAATAGTGACTGGAAAAAAAATTGAAGAAAGTCTCTCTGATGAAGGCCTCACTTCTCAAGCATATAGAGAACTGAGTCAAATTTGTAAAAATAAGAGTAATTCCCCAATTGATAAATAAATAAAGCATAATGAATAATTTTCAGATGATATAATCAAAGTTATCTTAAGTCCTTTGAAAAAATGTTCTTATTCACTATTGATTGAAGAAAGGGAAATTTAAAAAAATTCCGAGATATTACTTCATATCTAAGAGATTGGCTAATAGGAAAGAAAAGGAAAATGACAAATGTCAGAGGGAACATGGGGGAAAAAAGGAGACATTAATTTACTGTTGATGGAGTTGCAAACTAATTCGACCCTTCTGTAGAGCAAATTAGAACTATTTTCAAAGGGCTATAAAATCAGGCATACCCTTTGACCTAGAAATACCACTTCCAATTCTGAATCCAAAAAAATATTTTTTAAAAAAAGACCTATAGATAGAAAAATATTTATCACAGTTCTTTTCTGGTGACAAAGATTTGAAAATTGAGGGTATTTCCATCAATTGGAGAGTGACGGACCAAATTGTGGTATGTGTTTATGATGGATTACTATTGTGTTATAAGAAATGGTAAGCAGGATACTCTCAGAAAAACCTGGAAAGGCTTATATGAGCTGATGCAAAAAAAAATGTGCCATATACAAAGTAAGAGTAATATTGTAAGATCATCGGCCTTCAGTCATACAATGACCCAAGACAACACTGAAGGATTTATAATGAAAATGCTATCTATCTCTAGAGGAAAAAAATATAAACTGATTGTGTCTGTGTGCATATTGAACACTTTATTTGTGTTCTTTATTTTTCTTGACAGTTCTTTATCTGTTTTCTTTCACAACATGACTGTTTGGAAATGTTTTGCATTACTACATATGTGTAACATAAATAATAACTATAATAAATAAAGAACTGTGTAAGAACACGAAGAAATATCTGGAAATGTAGGGCTTTGGGACGCTTCAACTCCTTTACATGTAACTA
>JAQQSK010017808.1:0-10003 GCA_028658325.1 Potorous gilbertii | reverse complement strand
TTTTTTTTAAATCACAAATTTTAAGGGGAAGCACATTTTCCAATTCCTTCTCTCCTCTGTCCTTCCCCATCCTGTCACCAAGAACATCATTATACTGCAAAATCACATCAGCCTTGGTACGCATACCTCACCGATACACGCTGTTGGATGCATGTAATTCCCTTCCTCTCACTTCTGACTTTTTAGCTTCTTTTCTTGTGTTTTCTTCCCCTCGTGAGACTATAAACTTGTTAAAGTAAAAGACTGATGTTCGTTTTCATATTTGTATGTTTACTGTTTAGCACAGTGCCTGGAACATAGCAGGCAAACATTTTTAAAATACTGAATAGCTACAATTTAAGTAAACTCTCTATAGAATCATCCATTGAGACTTTGAAGGAACATAAGAGACTATCTAGTCCAGTCCTTTTACAGAAAAGGAAACTGAGGCTCTGAAAAGTTATATAACTTTTCCATGATCATACAGGTAATATGTGGCTGAGACTAGATTTGAGCCCAATTCTTCCAGTTCCAAACCCAGTCCTCTTTCTATTGCCCCACTTCTTTGTCAGGCTTGCCTTCCAGACAAACTGGCTGCTTCTATTCCTTGAATTTAATATTTCTAATACTATTTTCACTCTCATTCTAGTAATTCTCTTACATGCAACAAAGAGAAACTTGATAAACTGCATTTAGGGCAATGTTCCTGTGATGACCAGAACCAGTTCACGAACCTCCCCAAGCAACTTGTTTCCTAATAGGGAAATCTTTAAGGACTGGAGGAAATCTGACTTTGTTTAAGTTGATGGGTCATATTTCACAACAGCAAGCAAACAAATACCTTCCTGTCCATGAAAAAGGAAGGGGCTGGGGTTAAAGTACTCAGAGAGTACTGAACATATTTATCATATTAAATAAGGAACTCTAACAAGCATTCTCCATTAAAATGTTACTCCAACACTACATCATGAGCTGTAGATGACCCTGGGATGGCATTTAATTAGATCTTTCTGTCTGCCTAGAAGGGGCTATAAAATTACAACGACTTCAAGGCAGGGTCAATATGAGAGAATGGCCATATCTGTCATGTAATGAGCAGCTTAGTTGACTTCAGAGAAGTTCGTCACTAGAAGTTCATCATTGTGTCATGCTTTTTCTTCAACTCTATTAGACTCTATTAGACATAGACAGAGTTTTGATCTGTGTGTTTGGAGGGAGTAACCTCAATGATGAAATCACTGTCTCCTGAAAGATAGAAGTATGTAACATAAAAATAGACCGTTATCTTCTCATTGTATATGAAATATATGCTTCATGGACAGGGGTTTGACAAGATCACTGAAAGTTTACATTTATAATGGAATTCCACTTTCCTGGATAAATATATTTTTTTTTACAGTGAACCAGTTAGCAAACAGATTTAGTTTAGAATGTACAACTTGACTTCCAAATAAAATATATATTCAATATTTTTTAAATAAGCCATGAGTGGTAAATGCAAATAAAAATTACATAGTAACTATTATGCTATCAGAAGTGAGACATATGAGAAAATCAGAAAAATCTGAGAAGGCTATGAATTGAATCATAAGTAGAAACAGGAGAGACAATTTACATAACTATATAATAATGCATATTAAAATACAATATAACAGTGTTTATTAAAATAGTACCACAAGGTAGTTGAAATCAGACCAATTGCAAATGACAAATCTTGGAACTAAACAGAAGATAATGAAACATATTCCTTTATTATCATTTATCTTCCAGGCAATAATCTACAGACTTTGGGGGCCAAAATTTCACATATAGTATCAGACAAAAGTTTCTGTCAGTCAATTTTGTCTAACTTTTTCCCTTAACTATGAGTGATGATTCAACTGGGAGGGGTTCATAAGGAACTGAATTTGTTGTAAAGAAGAAGTAAAATCATACACATATGTACATGTGTACACATGAATATATTTATTTAATTTAAAAAATTCATTATACAATGACATTATTTTATTTCAAGCATCCCAAAGACTCCTTTTCAAGGACACAACATATGATAGGTGAGAGATGTTTTCTTTTTTCCCTATTCTCAGTAATTTTCTGTCACCATCTATACTCAGTACCTTGATTCAAATAGAATTGAGTTAATGTTTTAAAAAAACACATCAATACAAAAATAGCAAGTTTGGGTCAATATGCTTGCTTTGAAAAAGTTACATTTGCTAACATTGATTTCTTAATGGTTCAGTTACCTCAGCTATTTATTCACAGCTACAAAGAATATTCCACATTTCAAGTCACAGTTAAACCCTTACCACTTCTAGGATCTCTTTCTTGAAAAAATAAATATACTTCAAGAACTTTTCAAACTGTATTAAAGAAAATGTTGTTCTCCTACTTAGAGTGTATCACCTTAAAAGGCTAGAGATCATTTCCATATATCTATATGTAAATCAATTGATAGAAGAAGGAATCCAAAATAGCTTAGAAAAACAGTCAGAATACACTTGACATACTTGCAAACAGAGGGAGATGGGTGAAAAAGGCAATGCTGGTTTAGAATATAAATTCAGTTGTAAAAATCATGCAGAGAACAAATGAAACCTACTTAGTCTCAGTATCACATTAAAAGATAGAGAAATAGAAAATAAGACCACTTTCAAGAAATATTATCAAAAGAGCCAAGGAGGAAAGCCATTCCAAAACATTTAAGGAGTTACATGGAAGGAGAACAATAAAAAGAAGTAAAAAAAAATGCTGAAATAGATTTGCTAGAATTTTTATGGCAAACTTTCTTCTCCCATCAAGTGAAGGAGAGGACCTCACTTGTACTCTACAGTCCCAGATGTGCTTAGAGTGTAGGCAGAAATATTACTCAAGAGACAAAGATGGGAACAGTAGCTCTAATAGACTGAGGATACATAGGAGCTGTTCATGGTGGAGGTGACCCAATTAAGAAGGTTTTCAGGAATAATTTACAAGGTATCTAAAGGAGAGGGGAGAAAAAAAAAACAAATATGGAAAAATTTTGTAATTGAGAAAAAGTGACCAAGAGATCAATCATGTACTAGTATGCATGTCTACTTTCTTATCTGTTCAAAATATTTTTGAGAATAATCTACAGTTAGATTAAATGTATCCCTATTGAGAGTATAACCAGGAAATAGTTAGACGTTAAAAGCCATATTCTGTTGTGGATCATGTCTTTACATTATACATAATGGAAAGATATTGCAAATGCAAAATTCCACTATGCTTATTGTTTATCACTTTTAAAAGTATTTGATTTTGGAGAGAAAAAATATCATAAATGTTCTCTTTCAACATGATTTTGTCTATTCATACATCAAAATTATTCAAGATTCCTTGGAAAATAAATCAATAGATATTATGTTATTTGCCACTCTCTGATCATTAATATCAGGTTTGGCATCGGGATGCAACATATTCAGTGTAGAGTTCAAATTGAAGAGAGGTTTTCTATAAATAGCGAGGTACTCTAAATGCTAATGTAC
The DNA here is from genome assembly GCA_028658325.1 of Potorous gilbertii. Classification (NCBI taxonomy): domain Eukaryota; kingdom Metazoa; phylum Chordata; class Mammalia; order Diprotodontia; family Potoroidae; genus Potorous; species Potorous gilbertii. Next base: position 6,515 of record JAQQSK010017808.1, on the reverse strand, counting down.
ATATCGGTGTAAGAATATGCATACATACCTATATGTATGTATATATATCTATATGTATATGTGTGTGTGTAAAGATGCATAAACATACATGTAAACATTGCTGTCCAACTGGAGATAGCCTTCAATTCCAGTTGTGGCAAAGAACTAAATAACTATTACCTGAGAATGACCCCAACTAATTTTGAATCAATCAATCAGTCAACAAGCACATATTAAACCCAAGTTCTAGATGGATGGAATCAAAGAAATGATATATAGTCAGATATTTGTCCAGAGTCACACAGGATATTATATAATACGCATAAATGTATGCATCAGCGTATCAGTGAATATATACATATATATACATATACATATACAGACACAGACACACACATACACACACACACACACACACACACACACATACACAACAGTAAAGTATAACAGATACAGAGCTGGCCTTGGAGCCAGGAAGAGCTGGGTTCAAACCTATCTCTGATGTGAACTGTGTTTCCCTGGCCAAGTCATTTAATCTCTCTATCCTCCAGGCATATCTAAATATCAAAGATTATATTTTCCAGAACAGGCACCAATTTGCTTTAGTAAATAAAATTTTCTCCCTGCGAGTTACTTACGTATATTAATGAGATCATAGAATGAATACACACACACAAACATAAATATATATTTAAATGACCTTGATATTGTTATTATAAATAGATGTAAATGAAAGTCACATTGTCTCCTTGCCTTAAGAGATGATTTTTATGAGTTGTTGCATTGCACTTTTTAAATTCATTTAGTGGCTCAACTTCTAGCAGTGAATTTCTTCAGAAACGGATATTCGGAGATTTTCAGTTGACAGATATACATTCTCTTCCTGGGATTCTATTTGAAATCTATTCCACAGAGGAAGATCTTCCAAGGGATTGTCCTCCACTGTCAAAATTTTTGACAATGCAGAGAAACCTTCATACCATGAACACTCCCAAGCATGGTTGAACCAGATTAAAACAAAATTGGGAAATACTTAACTAGAAAAATAAAAAATATATACTACAATAAACGTAGATAAAAATATTATAAAACTAAGTCAATAAGTAGCCTGCAGGAACCTTCATCTATAGTTTAGTGGCTCCTATTTCCATTTGGGTTTGACACTATTGCACTAAACCATGGGGTATCAAGGTCTCATTTGCCCTTGCCTGCAAATGTATCAAACTTCTATAATTGAACTGTCATTTAATATTTATCTATTAATGCATTTCTCTGACTTATTAAATTATTTCCAAAGCAATTTTGTTTGGAAATGATTGACTTTTATTTTTATTGCTTTGTTCTTGTCATTGACAAATGACAATTAAAATCCATTCAATACAATACATCTTGACTGTGTAGCAAGAGTCTCAACTGGCATATTAGAAGTCCATGTATAACAATGAAGCAAAATAAGTTTGTCGACCAAGAACAACCTTTGTGTGGAAAGCTGTACTCAGTATATCATGTGAAAAAGGGGTGCATGCATGCTGATGTGTGTTGTCTAAATCATCTTTCAAGGAAACATTTTCTGAAATAAGTGCCATTCCAATATATAAAATATCTTGTTTAATAGTTAAGACCAAACAACCTTAGAACCAAAAGTTTGAGATGTCCCTCATTTTATAAATCCAAACAAGACTGAATTACTACAAACTATACAGTTTCATTATTTCCCAGTGTAGATGCTTTAAATCTTGACTTCTTTAACAAAATATTGTCTCTGTCCCCAGAGGTCAACAACATTACAGAAGCACTTTCAACTAATTTTGTAGTGAACCTACTTATCCACATCTGTTCTATAAGCTACAGAGCATTTTGGGGGGGTAAGTTAGGTGTGGCTTCTTGTCTTATTTAACATATACATATACATACATAAGTATACATACATACATACATATATGTGGACACATGATATATAAAATATATACATACCTGCATATATACATTCAAATATGTATATATACATACATATACATTTGAGTGCATACATACATATATATGCACACATGCACACATATATGTATATTTTTCTTGTGTCATTTTGTAGCAAAAAATTCTGGTCAGGAAGCATATGGTATGGCCTGGAAGTGCCTGAAAATCATCCCTTGTACTAGTGTAACATAAAGTAGGAGTTTATCAAAAGTTTGTTGAATTAAATTTAATTTGACTAATTTTTAAGCTTTTATTTTCCTGAATTATTTTAGCCTAAGTCATCCAAAAATTGCATTGCTGAGAATGCCTTCATTGTCCATCTAATCCAAGTCATGCCTAACCAATAATCTCTTCTATGATATCACTGACACATGATGTCTATTTGAAAACCCTCTATGTGAGAGAACAAACTACCTTGACATGTAATCTATTCCACTTCAGGTCCCTAGATCTGTGGGGATTTTCTTTTCTTTCTCTGGAACCACAAATCTCCTTCTTTGCAATTTCCTCCTTTTACTTTTATTTCTGCCCTCAGAAGCCCGACAGAATCAGTTTTTCCTCCACATGGCAGTCCTTCAGAGACCTGAAGGTATCTATCATGTACTCTTGTCTAGACTTCTCATTCCTGATTCATTTTTAAATCTTTGTGAGGAATGATTCCTCTCATCCCTGGTTACTTTTCTTTTGGATGGACTGTAATTTGCCAATGTCATTTCTATAGTGTTCCTCCTAAAGATGAATGCAGCCCGGAAGATCCTTTCTTAACATAAAAACAGATGATCCATTGAATGACATTACCAAGCCAGTTATATGAGAATGTAGACCAAAACACTAGACTAAAATGTTCAATTCTTAACAGAATCCATATCAATGTTATAAAGACATTGAATATATTCATCTAGTGGCACAATTAGAGACTCCTTTCTAGGGGATTACCTGTGCTACTAGGCCCACTTTGGCATGGTTACTGAGACCCAGATAATGATGGGTCTATTTGTTTCATTCAACTTGTCCTCAGAATGATGATTATTTATATTAGCCTTATTCTCTAAAACTACTCCTTTAAACAGAGATTCATAAGCACAATTAAAAGCCTAAAATCTGTAATATTCAATACTCACTTCTAATCAAAGAGTATTGACTGGAGTGTAGAGAAAATACAGGTACTATTTTTTTTCCTTTTTGAGTAGGAAATCACACAGCACTAATGTCAATGCAAACAATGTGAACTACAGATGGGGTGATAGGGAAAGAGATTAATCTTGCCAAATATTTGATATTCAAATTATGGTTTGAGGGTATAGGATGTGAGATAGGTAGTCTCTCACATCATAAACTGGAATAAAATGAAAAAGGTTTCTGTTTTTAAAATGATAGATTTATAGATTGTTAATGGTTATGATATACATCTGCCCTTTTATAAAGAATCATAAACAAATTGTCATTAATGTGAATATTGCAGAAAACCTTGATTCTCTGTTTGGAGAATTTTGTTTTTCTTGCATAAAGGAAAATTTTTGTCTTTATATTTCTTTTCATCTACTAAGTTCTTCCTTCATTCCCCCGTATTGGCATGTAGGTGACCCTGGGTTTTCAAAGCTAATGTTAATAGAATGTAAGGTCTAGCAGGTAACCTCAACCTGGAAAGACTTTGAGTACAGTCCTGACGATGGTTTGGATATTTTTCGTCTGAAGATCCACCTAGCAATGTTGTTGGAAATAATAACTGGAAAATGGACCATTGGTGATGAATATTTTCACCTAAAACTCTTGACGTCATCAACTAAGGAACTTGACATCCGTATCAATCAGAATAAATTCAGACTGATAACTAGAAATTCATGTAGCCAGGGGGCAAATTCAGTTGTGTGAGGCTGGTGCCAGAATGAGGAGTAGGGCAGGTAAAGACAGACTTTGGAGAAATATTTCATTTCTACTTAGAAGCAATTTCTTTATGAAATGTGGTGACATCCATTAGAGTATGGCCCATGGACCCATGGCTTGGTCAAAACAAAACCCTAATTCTCAAGAGGAGATGGGGGCATGAGGGTAGGGGTAGCAGCAAGCGTCATAAGCAATAAGGGAAAGGAGGCACCAAGATGCTCTAACTCTGGAAGTGGTGGGGAGTAGGATGATCAGCTAGAATGACACTACAGAGGAAGCATGCTTTTGATGCCAGCACCAGTTATCCACTCTAATTAAGATTCTGGTGATAGTGGAGGGCTTATTAACTGTAATGAAATCATTAACAGTTGAAGAAGTAAAATAAATGTTTGTTTTGCATAAATTAGAGGAAAGATAGTGGTGAAGATGTTAGTCAGTTCACTTAAAAACTAAAAAACATATGATTTCTTCTTAAAACATAAGTACTATAGACTTTTATCAAGTTATTAATAATAACAATAGCTATCATTTATTTTATACCTAATATGTGTCAAGCACGGTAGTAAATGTTTTTATTTTGCAAATATCTCATTTGATCCTCATAAAAACTCTGGGAGACAGATGTTTCTATTATCCACACTTGAACACTTACTAAATGTCTGAGATCTGAATGGAACTCAGGTCCTCCTGACTTTTGTCCTGTGCCACTGGAGTCTCACACAGACAAAATTCTAGCTGTTTTTATCACTTGCCTTGGATTGCCTGGTATATGTAAAGCATTCCATCTGTTTCTTTCATGAACACAATTGTGAATCAAAGTAAAGGGGAAACAATTTATTTATTATACAAAGGTGTCTTTGAATTTTAGGTTTAATTACTCATTTTAAAAATTACAATTGAGTTTCTATAATATAGTTATGGACTGGATTTGATACTGTACATGCTTTCTTATTACAGTTTGTTTCATTAAAGAAACCTTTGCCCACTTTAATGTAATACATTATTCATTGGGCAGATGCTGAATTAAACCAAAGCCTTAATTATTCAAATAGATTCCAAATCTATAAAAATAAATTCGAAATTCATATGAATCAAGGGGATCTGGTATCATGGTTGCAAATATACCATTCAAAATTATACTTTCATCAAGATTAAAAAAGTAATTCTCAAATATATTGTCAACACAGAAGCCCCAAAGAAAAATAGTTATGTTCCTGAATTCTGATTGAATGCTTTAATTTCAGGCATTACTGATGTGACCTCAAAGAAGAATGTTCTTATAACTCTTTTCTTTAAAATAAATAAAAAGATAATTCAATTAAACAACTTGTTGATTTGTACATGAAATTTTCTATCATTGAAGGAAAAAAAACACAAAATGCTTATCCATGAAAATAGAAATCAATTTGCCAAATTTCTGTACCATTGTAATAGTCTATTTAATATTTTATCTCTCATCACAGTATTGGTGAATGATATATTGTGGAAATGGGTATTACCAATAACTCAGTAGGAATTCACTTAATCCGGACATTCTAGAAATTATAGGGACAAAGGGCTTGTTCAATTAATAAATATTTATTAGATCACCTGTGAATGAAATTACTTGTGGTTTGTGTTCCAATGACCAGATCACAATGTTGCACTGACTTTAGATGTATTTAATTGTGTGTATGTGCACACATGTGCACAGGTATACTCATTTTCTTTGAGATTTGAAATTCAAGAATATATTTTTAGGCGTATTGGATTGAATTCCAAAATAAGAATTTATTTCACCATTATGATTAAGAACAACAATATTAAAATTATTTCATCTGCTTATTTTGAAACCCTGACAATTCTTTAGGGTACAGTTAAAGTGCTCCATGCTACATGAAACCTTTTTCTGATTGTATTCTAACAATAATCATTTCTCCTTGTAACTTCACCTAGCAATTGGATTTTCTTATGGTCATGATCTCAGTATATTTTATTCTACAATGTAATTTTTTCATACAATTTGATATATTTTCTTTTACATCACCCACATTTTTCACTGTATTTCTCCCCTAAGTTGTTTCCCCCAGATAGTAATCTCTTACAATAAATAATAAAAGAGGAAGAAAAGTAATTCATAAAAATTTACCCCTGTGTCAAAAAACATCTGATCCATATGTTCCACATCCATGGTTCCCCATCACTGTGCAGAAGTGAGGCATAGTACTTTCATATACCTCATCAATGGGGACAAACTTGTTCTGTATAGTTTTTCAATATTCAGTTTTAATTATCTTGGTGATGTTTCCATTGACATTGTTTTAGCAGTTCCCTCTAGTCTTTTCCTGGTTCTGCATATTTGACTTTGCACCAGTTCATATAAAAAGACCCCTCATTTTCTCTTGTTCACCATTTCTTACAGCACACTAATGCTTCATCGTTGGCATATGCCACAATATATATCCATTTCTCAATAGATGAGAATCGACTTTGTTTCCACATCTTTGTTGTTATAAATATGTCGGGGTTTATGAGACCTTTCTGTTTGCCACTAACTTCCTTGGGTCTATCCCCAGCAGTGGAATCCCTGGCCTGGCTACTTTCAGCATTCTCTTTATATAAATAAAACTGGTTTTCCGGAATGCTTGAACAAATTCATTGCTCCACCTGTAATGTATTTGTCTACACTATAATTATTG